>JAQZBX010000564.1:53524-104401 GCA_029593785.1 Cabassous unicinctus | reverse complement strand
GTAACTATGAATCTTGTCATCCAATGAGTCAAGATACTGGGGTGTCATGTGCCCCAAGGAGATGGGGAGTGATGGAGTTTCATTCAAAGGCCATGACTACTGACAGTGAGCAGATCACTTTGGAATGTAGGAGACACCCTGGAATGTAGGAGATAAGAGCCTAGTCTCAAGATAATGAGATAGGATCTTATAGTAGCTGCTTGGGGAAACATCCTGAGCTTCTATTGAGTACTTTGTATGATAAATAAGATTTACAATGTCTGAATTGCAGGAATGAAAAGAGGAACTGAGCCATTAACCTTTAAGACTTGTTGATTTCAGTAAGATGTAACTATCAAGTATCTATTACCCTTGCACATGCTCACATGTATTTTCTTTGTTCTAAAGCTGAAATAGAAGCCACACTTTGTGAGGTGGCTGGGCTCTTCTCTCCATATCGGACAGAGAGACCCCTGATCCCAGTTTCTTCTTCTCTTTGTCTCTTTCTTTCTCATCCATGGCACCGTTTTCACCGACCCAGTTCCTGAATGCCAACAGGGAGGAAGGAACAAAAAAGTTCAAATGGGGGGGAAATGTTTTTCATTAACTTACAGTAATGAACACAGGACATGGATAATACCATAAAAAATTATTAAACTGTACCGTCTAAATTGTAAACTATACTGTAAACCATTGACAATGTTTAGTAGCTAAGCTTCACTATCTGTATAACAGTTATAACAATGCTACCATCCACATAAAAAAGGTTTTAATATTGGGTGAGGAAAGGGAAAGGAGGTTGGATATGTGGGAGTCTCTACTATTCTGTGTGTGACTTTGCTGTGACCCAAAACTTCTTTGAAAAAACTAAATGAAAACTCAGGAGACACTGGGGAGTGAGAGGGGGCAGGGGCTACTGTACAGACTGGACCCCCGATAATGCAGTGATAAAAGGAAAAATGTTTAAATTTTTTTAAAAATTTTTTTGTTTTTTCCCATTTTTTGGTTAGCCCAATCCTTCAATTTTATTTTATTTCTCGTGTTTTTTTTTTAAGTTTCCATGAATTTTATCTCTTATATTTAAACTTATCTTTATTATTTCATTTTTCTATTAATTGTATTTAGCTATTATATGAGCTTCATCTTCAAGGACGGTTTGGATCAAAGAAGGGTTACAGAGGGGGCAGGAGAGGATCATTGGTGGGGGGTGTCTGGGATGGGGTTTTATGGGAGGAAGTTCACCTGAACATACATGAAAGATACATAAAAATGTTCAAATGATCAAGGGGTGGGGCATGGTCACAGTGAGTAGATAATCACTCAATAAATGAGGGAATACTGAATTCCCATCCTGGAGAGCTCTGCCACATTCTCCAAGGGAGCAGCAACAGTCCCCCTAGTACAGGGGCATTGTCTGGCAAAGGAGGAGGGTCCACTGATGGATTCTTGTTATTGATGACTAGCCTTAGGAGTCTTTGCTCTTGTAATTGAAACTTCACCTACTGTTATGGGATGCCTAAGGGTTGCCACCTGAGAGTTGTCTCACTTTTTAAGATTCAATTCAGAATACCTAAGGTTAAATAAAGCTTTTATTGAAATTGTTAAAGATGGACAAAAATTCACATTAAAAAAAACTCTCAAAAGTTTCTGTTTAGAGTAACAATAGGCAAAATGATTCCGGAAGTTAAAACTTATTTCACAACCTAAACTTCAGCCTGGCAAACACCTTGGTTTCCAAAATTGATTCAACCCTCTTAAAATGTAAAAAGGAGAAGATGAGGGCTTCATGGGAGTTGGTAGCTAAGATTCATGCGATTCTTAGAAAATGACACAATGGCAGCCTTTCTTGTCTTTTTTTGTGTTGGTTCTGGTGAAGGAGGACATTCTTGCTCTTGAAATTTCCTTATAACCCAGACAAGTTCATGGGAGGCTTGATCTACATTCATCCTCAACTTTGCTGAGGCCTCCTTGTAAGTGACCTTCAGCTGCCCTGCTAACTGCTGTCCTTCTTTCCTGTTACCTGTCTCTGATGATCTAGATCTGCTTTGTTACCAATTAAAATCATCGGAAATTCATCAGGACCCTTTATTCTGAGCATCTGTCTCTGAAACTTATAGATTTCTTCAAAACTGCCTCTACCTGTGACTGAAAAGCCCAACAGGAAACCCTGGCCAGTCCTCTTCTCCTGTCCTCTCACAGCTCCAAGCTCTTCTTGCCCTGACGCTTCCAGAATATCTAGCCAGGCTGCTCTGTCATCTGTCACACCCTGCTTTGTATAGGAATCTTCAGTGGTTGGATCACAATCCCTTACAAAATAGGGCTGGATGAACTGTATCATGAGCGCTGATTTGCCCCACCGACCCCCACAAGCCACCACTTCTCGCCGGAGCTGTCCTGCCACCAGTCGCGGCAATGGGGACGCCGCCGCGCCCATCCCCGCCACGCCGAGCCGTCACCGCCCACTCTAGTCCCGGCCCGGGGACGTGTGCGGCAGGCGGGCTGCAGATGAGCAGCCAGGTGGGGAGCCCGGGCTCCGGGAGCTGCCGGGAAGGCCTGGCTGTGTGCAAGCGGCGCCCTGGGCAGGCTGGTCCCACCCAAGGCGCGGAGCAGCGGGGTGTCCGCCTGGGCCAGGGGCAGCAGCGGCCGTGGGCGCTCCTCTACCGGTTTCTGCAGTGCCAGCAGAACGCAGCCTCCAGCGCCCTACAAATGGCCGTCTCCTATTAATTTACTACAAAACGGAAAATAACAAGTGTTAGAGAAGGCACAGAGAAATAGGCACATTCCTTCATTGCTGGGGGCAATGTAGAATGATGCAGCCACTGTGGAAAACAGTTTGGCAGTTCCTTCAAAAGTTCAGTATTGATCTACCCTATGACCCGATAATCTCACTACTAGGTATGTAACCAAAATAATTGAAAGAAAGGACTCACACATAGATATGATCACTGATGTTCAAACCATTATTCACAACTGTCAAAAGATGGAAGCAACTCTATTGTCCATCACATGGTGAATGAATAAATAAAATGTGGTATATTCATACAATGGAATATTTTTTTCAGCTGTAAAAAGGATTGAAGTCCTCATACATGTGATAAAATTGATAAACTTTGAAGACAACATGTTCTGTGAACTGTCAGACACAAAAGGAAAAATATTTTATGATTTCAGTGATATGAATAAACAAACTCACAGAGTCAGAATCTAGTACAAATGGATGGGGTGGGGCTAGAGAATGGGAATTTAAGGTGTAAAATGTACAAGGTTACTATTTGGAATTATGGAAATATTTTGGTAATGGATGGAGTTGACAGCAGCACAACATGCTGAATGTAGTTAAAAGCACTGAAATATATATATTTAGATGTGTATAAATATGAATGTGATTAATAGTAAAAATTCTAGACTATATATAGTATTAGAATAAAAATTTTCAAAAATGCATGGAACTACACTACATAGTGAACCTGAAGGTAAACTATGGACTATGGTTATTTCAATTATTAAAATATGCTATTAATTATAACAAATGTTACACATCAGCACTAGATGCTGATGGTGTGTGGTGTATGGGAATCTTTCTTTTTATCCCCAATTTTTCTGTAAACCCACAACATCTCTACTAAATAGAATAAAATGTTATGTGACACAAACTATATGCACAGAACTTCATCCACCTGAATTAACATAACCAATGCCAACCTCAAACATCATTCACCAAATGGACATGTGGAAATATCTAACCCATGAAAAATTATCTTTGGCATTCAGCACAGTGTTCCCACAATGAAAAATTATTTCACATGTGGATTCCAGAGGTGCACCACCCCTCCCAGCATCTCCAATGAAGGACTTTCTGAAAGCCTCAAGCCTGGTCTTACCTACACAATGATTTGGTAGGAGCAGTGACATAAACATGTTTATTCCTCAGGCACTTTAGTAGGACCTTTTCTTCTCTGTGCAGAAGTGTGGATTAGTATGCAAGAACCAGTGTGTTCCAGTATCAACAATATTACTCAATAACCAGATTATAGCTGAGCTCTGGAAATTACTGGAGGTGGAAGCACTGCTAGGAGAGATGGGGTTCCCCAATGATCTCCCCTCTAGACCAGAGCCCAGGATGGATACATGGAGAAGTTATTCAGATGTGTGCTGAGAGTAGTATAAAATAAAATCAGTCTTCAGTGTTATGAATATTGATTCATTATCACTGAATACCAAACCATACACATCATATTGAAAGGGTCATTAACCCTTGTGTCCCCATGGCATCCCAATGGTAGGTATACACATTCCATTGTAGTGGTGAAGAACCATCTGGGAAGAGTCCAGTGATCTGTCCAAGGTCATGCAGCTCTTTAATGCTGAATTGTATGTGACCCCATGTCTGTGGTCTGTGGGGTATCTTGAAATGTTAAACATGTACTGTCACAATATTCTCATATGTGGTGCACAGAGTATTTTAGGATGAAGAAATGCGGTGTGCTCCTCATATAATATGTTTATAACAGAGGAGAGAGTGGCCACATTATGCGTTTACTTATTTCTTCATTTCCCATGTAATCAGAGTTTATTTTTGCACCATCAAAGCTCTTTTCAGAGATCTGGTAGTTTTTCTGACCTGGAGCTGCAGGCCCTGGGATCTCAGGATGATTGGATCAGACTTCTTCCTCCAAGTTCTGTAGCAGGGACTGAGACTTGACTTGGTCTTTTAATGCTGTATACCTGTAGTTTTCCTCAGGCAAATAGCAAGTTTATTTTCCAGATTATATAGGGAAATATCCCAATATTCAGTGCTGGATTTACCAAGAGTCATGTAATTTCTCAGAAAATCTGGAGTTTCCTGGGGATATTCTCCTGTTTAATCATTGCTTTCCTTTGTGAGTGTGTCAGTGATTTACAAATGTGGCCACTCAATGAGGTGTCTGATATTTGTGACTATTGATAATATGTTTATCTGTCACCCATTGCCTATCCCAGTAGCAATTGATGGAAAGTGGTCCAGGGGAGGTAATGTCTTCAGAGACCCTGTCCTCCCCATGCATTCTCTCTGGGTTCTCCACTAAAACTACTAGATACAACTGTTACTGCCAGCTACTAGAAAAGTAGAGGGGGAAATAGGTATTTATGGAGTGACAAAATACAACCCATACTTACTGAACTGCAGCTCTATCTCCAGAGACATGTCCAATAAGCACTTTCCTTGTGGCTGAGTCCCATTACTTCCAAGGAAATAGCCATTCCTTAATGTGGAAGACACTCAATGAGATGGAAGGTAGTAGGAGCTCAGGCATGGATTTCCCATTTCAGAGTGTGCATTCAGAGTGTGTATTCTTCAAGGACAGGGATCCAGAAGCAGGAGACAATGCAGAGAGGAATATAAAATATTTCTTTCCATGGTTTTCAGTTTTCCTTGCAACTCACTGCCCATGTGAACTTTCCACTCATTTATTTAATAATTTCATAATTTGCTCAAATGTCTATTTCATCATAGTCATGCCATGAACTTTATAAATGTTTTATCTAATGTAGAAAAATATGTTAACCTAAAATGCTTCTAGACTTTAAGTAAAAAATATGTGGCTTTTAAAGAACAAAAATACAAGCCCCTTCCAGAGGGAAATTGAAAAATCAAGGAAGTTTTCATAAATGTTACATAAAATGTAAACTAAATCTTCTTTAATAAAAAAAGTTAAAAAAAAAGTATTCATTAGAAACTATATATATGGAAAACAAGATGTTGGATTCACTGACATAAACAAATATTTCAAATAACTAAAATAAAATGTGTAATGTATTACATACAACAGTGGTATCTCACTAAGTAGAGAATAGCAAGAAATAGATGCCAATTATAAAAACCACCAAATAATTCTTTAGTTGTAAAATACAATAACTAAAATGTATAAAAAAAATTACAGGTATAAGAGGATATATGGGTACTCAGAAGAATCACTGAAAATGAAGCTAGGTCAGTTGGAAGTATCGACTCTGAGGAATACAAAGAAAATGGAATTAAGATAAATGTAATTTTAGGAATGGTGTAATTTCGTAAACTCTATCATGTGAGTGAACCATAGATTTTTCTGTCAATGAGTGTACTGTCCCAGGTGCAGCCTTAGGATTCTGCCCAGGACTGGTGCCATCCTTAGAGGGCTCTCCCTCACCTGCTCTGTGTATTCTCCATCACAACCATCAGGCACAGCTGGAACTAGACCTGGCAGCTCTGGAGGAAGGGGAGGCAGTAGATTGGGCAGATATGTTATGATGCACACACATACCTCAACCCATTCCTCGAGAGCTGCAGACCAAAATCAGAGACACTTCCAAAAGCTAGTTCTTAACGAAGTGAGTTCTGTTACTGCTGAGAACACAGCTGTGTATCATTGTGTGAGAGTCACTGAGACAGGGGATCAGTCTTACTCCAGACCTAAACCTCCCCTGCAGGAAAGACAGGAGGGGACTGGGTTGATGTTGGGTCAGGACCCACAAAATTAGGCCCCAGGTTAGGGCAGGTAGATGAGGAGGCCGGGAGTAATTTTCTGTCAGTATTTGGAATATCCTATCCTGGTCAAAATATTCTTCTAGAGACCTACAAATATCCTCCTAAATGACTGCTATTGCTGATGTTACTTCACACACAGTATTGTGGAGCAGATGCTTGAGCAGAATCATCACCTGTAATTGGAATTTCTGAAAAAAGGTGATGGACCTGAGGATGCTGCCTCTTGTCAGGAGTCAAAACCAGATGGACATTTCAATTCAATTTCAAGAGAATGACTCCCTGCCATGGTGTTGAAGGAAGTGATATAACTTTTGGAACCAGGCTTGTCACATCCCCATCTCCAATGTATTCTGTGGGCACTGGACTTCCCCTGCTGGGTCACTGCTGCCATCCCTCAAAACTATGATATGTATTCTTCAACATCTTAATGTGATGAGAGGGGCCTAAACTGCTCAGAGTATCATTATCCTTCTGAGGCTTTGGGGAGCATGTGATTGCTGATGCTTCCCTTCAAGGTCTCTCCTTCCTACCCCGCCCCTATAAAGGATGGTTGGTCCATTTTGTATAATTACAAGTTGAGTGCATTAAATAATTCATCTAAAAGTACCAATTAATTGATTAAAATAGAACCTGTGCTTTGGTTAACACAATATTAATACACATTGGTATATGTAGTTAGAGGGTACTTACGGTTTTCTTTTTATGTAAATCTATATTGTTTATAGGGCTAAATTACATTATATTTGTCTTCTTAGAAGAGAGACAGCTTCAGATGATAATTGTGCTATCAGGATGAAATGAGATAAGTAGAAGAAAAGATATCCTCAATTCACATGGCAGGCTAGGATTCATAGCTTAAGCCTCTGAAGAGTGAAGTCTGTGTATCTGTTTGGATATCCTCAAGGAGCCCTTTGAAATGAAAATCCTTCTACTCCTATGAAATTTAAAGGATTAGAATCAGTGATGATCTCCTGAAAAGTTTTTCAGCCACAGAAACCTCTAGTAAACCTCCTATTCTTTTACCAGTGAATGAAGCATGCGTATGTGCAAACATACCCTGTCACTTCTGCTTCCTGCCCACTGGAGGAGACTCTGTTCCCTTTCTTTTATGCTTATGTAGGATCATAAACCATGATGACTGTCTGAGATTTCAGAAATGGGTCTATGGGTATAGTTTTGATAGTACATGACTGATAGGAATAGATTCTCTTTGTTTCCAGATGTTTTGTCCTTGGGCAGCTGCAAGTGTTGGGCCCAGGTGTGTTGAGGCCTTTGCAGATGCTATCTATTACCAACTATTCCTGATTATTCCATAATAACCAGTGTTTTCTTTTGGCATTGGATTCTTCAGATGTACAGGAAAAATGTGCAATGGTTAGAGGAAACAGGTGCCACAAAGTACAACCCAAACTTCCACAGCCAAATTTCCATCTGCAGAGAAATGTTCAAAGAAGAGTTCTCTCTTCATGTGTGCTCTGTGACTTCAGAGGACATGTATGTGTGTTCTTGTGCAGGAGACACATAGTGATGGGAAAGCAGTGTGATACCAGAGCCAAACCTCCCCTTCAGGGCATCCAAGAGGCTTCTGGCCTGCAGGGTATACTCAATGGCCCCCGAGTAAATGGGAACCTGCTCCAGGACTGGTACAAAAGGAGGTCATTTTCTGTGAGCATCTGAGATTTTCTGCCTTGCACAATTCAGAATAAAGAAGAAGAAAGATATTTTAAGTTGTTTTATATGGCCACAATAAGCTAACACATTATTGGAGGAGGTTAAACACATAGCTAATTGAACAGGGTATGTATGCTCTTGGATATAGCAAGAAGTTTTATATATTAGGACAAAAACCAAAAACTGAAAATACTAAAACAATTGATAAATTTCATTGCTTCAAAATAAAAGCAAGATGATTGAAAGTTTCATTTAAAGAAATGAATAGAAGGCATTCAATTGCATGACTTTAACTATATATGTATTTAAGAAAGTTTTTATACATTAAAACTATATGTGAGGAAATAAAAAATATAGATACACAAAATGTAATCTAATAAAGAACTTGCATCAGGATATAAGAAGAAAATCCAATACTCAACAACAAAAAAAGTTAGAACAAAATTTGGAGACAAACAACTAGAGCTATGTCATAAAAGAAAACTCAAGAATGACAAATAAATATATGAAAAGACACATAACATCTTGTCAATTGTAAATGAAAATTAAGACCACATGAAATGTCACTAACCACCCAATATAACCAACAATATGGAGATTTGGGGATGATTTCTAGAAAATTGTAACTCTCATATACCACTGGTGAGACTGAAAAATGTTTCAATAGCATATCTAATAGCACCAATAAAGAGCATTTAGATGTAATACTATCATATATGTGCAGGATGCATATAGGAAAAAATAATAACATAAATGAAAGAAGATTTATATCAGTGGAAAGATATGCCATGTTTATGGATTAGAAGACACAATATTGTTAAAATGTCAATTCTTAGCACTAATCCATGGATTTAATATAATTTCAATGAAACCTCAAACATGCATTTCTGTAGATTTGAGCAAGTATATTCTAAAACCTGTATGGAAAATTTAGAATACGGATAGCCAAAACAATACTAAAAAGAAGAAAAAGTGGAGGGTTTAGGTTTTAAATCATAAATAATTCATATTCAGCTACAATAATTGAGATTTTATGGAAGTAGTGAAAGATGAATATCTTAATTTAACAGAATAGAGATCTAGAAATATACCCATAGAGATATAGTCAAATTATTTTTGACAAAGTTGAGTAGGAAATAAAAGGGGAAAAGTATAATCTTTGAAACAAATTGGATGCCAATTTGCCAAAAAAGGGACATCATGTCATAGCTCATACATATATATATATATATATCTTGGTATCTTATATATATGATATACATATATATCTTGGCTTTCAAAATGTGTTTATACAACTGACTTCTTTTAAACCTACAGACCTCCATGCATGAACAGGTAGCTTTCTGGACACACACCTTAACCTCAATCTATATGAATGATTAGCAAACCATGAATTTTGAAATTCTGTAAGGTCCTGGGTTTATTACATGGAATCTGTATAAGCATTAGCATCATTCTGTATAAATAATATATCTTACAAGAATGTATATACTATACTGCATTTGAATGTAGATGCTGGTATGACTAATAGACAAACTGATTTAAAAGCATTACTCGAATCAATAGCAGGTTTTTTTTTTTCATCAAAAGATACTTTAAAAAAAAAAGATATTAAAAATGCAGATACTACCTTGTTGAAAGAGAGTCTAACAAAATTTGAACCTTAAAAATGGAAAAGGTAAAGGACCACAAATATGATTCACAGTTTGAAGTGTCCTAGCTGAAAGAGGAAAGGCAACATATAGACTCCATTTTTGTGATACCATCTAAGATGTAATTTGGCAGAAAAACATAAATTTCACAAATATAAAACCTTAGAGTTGAATACCTGTAATTGCACTTGTCTTTGGCAGGTAAATCATATCAAAATTTCATCATGTCCTTTGGATCAGACAGAGGTACTATTTGATCCTGGAAAATATCTCCAGTTATACACATTATATTCTATGCATTCTTTCAAACTTTTACATCTATGCATTCTTTTTTAAAACATTGGTGTAGCCCTGTGGTTCCCAGCCTGAGTGTTGAGGTGCTGGCTGATATTACTGCAAACTATGATTCCTCCCTGTCTCCCTCCTTCACACCAGGAGAGCAATTTGTGACATTTTACCCCCATTAAATCTTTCTCCCAACTCCCTGTATCAGAACTTACATTGAAATTCATTTTGGAAACTAGTCTTTCCCAAATCCCACTGATTTACTTTTTTATATTAAAAATAGGTTAATAATAATGGGCACAGTAAGGTATACTGTACTGTGGCCAGGTGTAGTATTCCCAGTGGGTTTTTTCCACAAAGCAACTTGACTCCCATTCTTTTTAACTTCTTGGTATACTTTTACTATCATAATGCAACCAATGTTAATCAGGCCTATCACCAGCAAGAATTTGGGTAGGTTTAGGATATCCACTGATTTCATGAGAGTTGGTCAGCTTTTTGTGGGTTGCTTTTAGTTGCTTGAAGATACCAGCAACAGCTGAGATAGCCATCTTTCAAACTACAATTGCATCATGCTTGAGATTCTCCACAAAAAACTGTATGGCATGAAAAGGCAACACTCGGTCATCTCTGAAGAGTAGATAAATTCCAATACCTATATGTTCAAATTTCCAAGGCAGATTTCTTTGCTCCACACCATCTAGCAAAGTGACTACCAAATTTTCATAGATCTTTAGGGCATCAGCATTCTTTTCTTGCTGATGTTTAAGTCCTTCTTTAATTTCATCTGGTCTAAACAATAGCTGTTTGATGAAGGATTTTTTTGATTGCTGAAGTAATACTGCTATTGCAACACAGGGTTTTGGAATTGTGAAGTCCAAGGCAATTGTTTCATATTGCTTATGAATCTTTTCTACAAGATCAAAAAATAGCTTATTGATGGCATTTCCAAAGACATTGCTTTGCTAATGCCTGAAGAAACAATTGCTGACCACGTCTGTTCAACACTGTTTGAAACATGAAGATTTCCAAACATACACCACTGTGATTTCCAAGGAGACAACACAAGTCACCCTAAACTGCTGTTGTATGACATCTTGTCTTTCTGGATATAAGAATTCCAAAACCAAGGGAAAATATATCTGCAACAGAAGTTATATGCTTCCAGTACAGAAAAAAATGTATCTCAAGCCTTTTTCCTGACCTGCCTATATGAACTTGTAGATAAATGAAGATCTCTGATCATATCTTGGTGCATTTTTCTGTATTTACAATGTTCAACAGTTAGTTCTTAACTCATGCTACAACATCACTCTGTCAATCAGCAGTGTTCTGATATTTTGTTTTTTCCCTATGGAGTTGATTTTCCATTGATTTCTTTACTAGGTTAAGCTTTTTCCAACAGGTGTCAAACTCATGATTGTGAGATCCTTGAAACTGGGAAAAGTCTCCAATAATCTTTATGATAAGAATCAATGAGATGGTATCATCTTCAGAATTATCAAGTATGCTTCAAGAGTTTCCTTATGACCCTAGCAATTATTTCCTGGTGGTTCTCTTTGGGTAGATCATATTCAAGTCTACTATACATCTTTGTCTCTTCCCAGGACACCATACTTTGTACCAAGTGAGTAGCTGCCTCTCCTTTCAATGGAGGTAGGAGGTTTCCTGACCCAATTAAACACCTGTGCACTAATGTCAGACTCTGTAGAACATCACTTCTAGACATTTCAATTTCTCCATCCCCACAATGTTGGATTTTGATGAGCTCAGGACAAAGAAAGGCGTTCAAGAGATAGAAGGCAAAAGCCACTTCTTCTGAAAGAATATGCCACTGGATTCCCAGATTCTACAAATCCCCTGGCTCACCCCAGTCTTGATAGGAAAGTATTCAGAAGGAAGTTAGTGAAAGCCACCTTGCACACTGCAGTACTCTGTAGGGTAGACAAGTATTCGAATGAAGAAGATGATGCAAAAGTTACAAGACAGAGTGTAACCCTGCTTACAGGCTAAATGTAACATTTTTAGGAGAATCATTATAAGCTGCTCCATATAAGAAAGCAAATTCTTCCCAACAACTTGAGTATTCTCAGTCAAAAATTGAAGATTTCATAGTAACTCCTTGTCTAGCTCTTCTTCTTTCAATACATCATCATTCATTGTAAGCTGAGTAATGACCTTGCAGCAGTGGGGAACAAATAACTTCAAAGACTCCTCTGGGCAGCAGTTTACAGTGACATGGCATGTGTCTGCCACCATGTGGCCTGCTACTCTTGTTTCAAATATATGTGAAATAGAAAAAGTAAAAACCTTCTGAAGGTCCACCATAAATACTTCTTTGGAACATTGTGTGAGGATTTTACTGAACATAGAAGACAAACCTAATTTGTTCAAACTCTCCAAGTGAGTCATTTTCTCAGTTTCTGCCTCTTCTCTTCTTTACTCCAATGTGCTATTTTCTATTTGTCCAAGGCATCTGTCCATAAACTGTTAAATGATACCTTGAAATTCAACTGAACAAACTCTCATTCCACTTCTGTGAGGTATTTTCTGTCTTGAAGCACAGATGAACAATCTACTAAAGACACCAGAGTGAAAATGTTGCTATAAACTGCAATGTTATCATGCATTTACTAAAGTCATTTGGATCCACCACCAACAGTGCTCTCATCAACAGAGGTAGCATGTGTGTTGGACCTTCAGTAAACCATCTTCCTCCTGATACCAAACTGTGGGCTACTCCAATTACACAACCTAAAGTAGCTGTGAGCTGGTGAGTTTCTTTTAATGTCTCTAATGCAGGATATGTTCTTTCAAGTACAGGGGATTTACTAACTCAGGTCTCATGAGTGCAAGATTCTGCAGAGCCAGGGCTGCTTCTAGACTACCAGTTTTACTAAACATAGCCAAGAGGACAGGGTGAATAATGCATTGTATAAAGTCTGTAACATCTTGATCAGGAAGCTTATGGCTGTCAGGCACAGGAGTTATAAAGAAGGCTTCTTATATCTGTCACAATGCAATCTTCTAACAACACTAGTTGGCAACCTCTGAAGTAGTTTCATCAACTTGTTCAGCCAGTGTCACATGCCCATTATTTGAAGGATGAAAAAACAATGTGATACTATTGAGCAACCCAGACAGGTGTTTTTGCTCCAGCTTACTTAGTCCACCCATCATGGCAGTGATCCATATTACAGCATGTCCTATAGCATAAGCATTTTTAAAAATCTTGGGACTAATACTTGACTGTTTCCCACTGGGAAGTTCAAGATTCTCAGAACTCTTGTAAATATATTTGGTACATATGGATATGAATCTATGCACCCTATATTATCTAACCGATTGAGGAAAGAGATTTACTAGTTGCCCTTCCCATTGAGGGAGATTTTGCACTGAAACCCAGAAGCCAATTAGTTCGTCAAACCAAAGTTTAAAACCTTTATGGTAAAGTTCTTGAGGAAGGGAAGTAGGAAGAAATATTATAAATTAAGTGACAGCCTTTTGCATTCTTATATCAAAAGGGCACACTGAAAGCCACCATTCTTCTAGCATCTCAGCTGTGGCATCTGCTGGAAAACACAGTCAGCAGATTTTCACGAGTGTTTTGAGAACATTTTCTATAGAATTAGGTAAGAAATTTAGTCCCACATGCCCTGTTTTGGAATATAATATTCTTTCCACCATGTCATAAAGTCACCTCCAAGGTAACTCCAGATCATCTCTTGAAAGCAGTTCTTTTTTCTTTAGCAGAGTGACCAAGAGCAGAGCAAATCCCTGCATCATGCTGATTTCCAGTTTTGGAATTGATACCAGCTCATACAATAATTTGATAAAAAGAACATGCTCTTCTTTGCTAAATGTTCTCCCACAAAGTCATATGTATGTGGAGAGTTTCCTGGTCCAGAAGAGGCCTCCAGGCCACAGCTCTTGGAGCTTCATGGCCCGGCCCAGGCTGCTTTTGGTCTGGGCCAGCTATATGTGTGACTCAGCACTCAGCTGCTGCGTGTAGGGCAGCAGCTTGTAGAAGATCTCCTTCTGCGGGAGAAGCCCCGCGGCCCGGGCCAGGGACGCCCGCCCGGTTTCAGGGAGACCCCACAGCCGTCCCGCTCCACTGGTTCCATGAGCCCAGGGACACCCCACCAGCTACTCCTATCCTAGGCCTCCCGGGCCCCCACCCCTATTCGGGCTCCACCTCCTCAGCATCGTCATGCCCTGGCAGCCACCAGCGGGCGGTCACCCTCGCCTGGGCCACTGGTCCCGGCGCGGTCCCTTGTTCTTGGTGGTGGCAGTGGCCACTCTGCCAGCCCAGCACTGACTGGGCTGGTGACACTGCAGCCGCCGGACCTGGAGATCCCGGACGGACTTCAACTCACTTCTTTGAGGAAAAAGCACCTGGGAACCAGAAAGAAAAAAACACCCATGCAGAAGATCAAGAGGGAAGTCAATTTGGTACCAATAAATTTATCAAAATATTTTAAAAATTCATTAGATAATTATATTTCAATTCAACTAAATAAAACACGGAAGCAATGCATGATGAACAAATGCACTTTCCTCAAAATCATTTTTTCTCAATCCTCTGGATTAACCAGGTTTTTTGTCTCCCATGAATCCCTTCACCACAGACCACATAGCAGGGTTCTTGCCCAAGGTAACAGTGTCCCAAAGACAGAAGGCAGAGAAACACAAGGGGCTAAAGTCATGTACAGTGAAGAACCAATCAGTGGGCTTCAGCCCCACACTGTACCCTTGCTCACTCCACCTGTGCCCATCATAGCTTCCCCTCCTCCAGTATGAATACATGAACACATGGATGCATGTGAATCTGCAATACAAGGACAGAAACAGGCATTTTTTCCCATTAGTATTCGCTCAAAGTAAGACTTGCTTGGGTGGAAGATAAATTCTTCCCCTAAATTCTTCCTTATAACTTGGGGAACAATTATTGTACCAAAGTACTGCTCAAAGAAACATCTAGTAAGAACTTGCTCAATTCTTATCCAACAAATGTTGACAACTAAACTGTATAATAAGCTAAGGAAGTCATTCAATTAATAGTTTTTCCCATATATTTTACCTAGAGCTATTCCTTTTTTTAATAAAGTAGAATATTATTGTGAAGAAAGAGTCAAGAAGGTTTGATAAAAGGTACAAAGTGTCACTCTGGATTGCTAGGTTTTCAACCCTCCAGAAAATTTGTAATACAAAATTGGTAATAGGAACATTAAAATTAAATTTTAATGCCAAGATTATTTCCCCTGACCCCAACTAATTGGCTCAGAAACTTTAAAGATGTTGGAAATATCAGCCAAGTGTTCACATCTCTGCACTTTCCACCCCTCTGTCTAGTCTTGTCCAGCCAGAATTCACCTATATTAAGATGGACTAGACCAACCCCTCCTGGAAGGTACCCAGAGAGGCAAATTGGGAGGCAAGCAAGGAGCTCCCCTAAATAATCTCTAAACTTCCAAGTCTACCAAACTCTATGAAGCCTCTCCTAATTATGTGCTAACCAAATAATTTTCTTCCCTCTTCCTTCAAATTATGATGGAAAAGAGGAAGATAAAGAAGACATTCATGGGTAAGAAACAATCTGGTCAGCCCTGCATGTAATTCAAAGGACAGCCCATTTAATATGAAGGCAAAGGCCTCAATCACACCAGTTTTCTCTTCTAACTGGCAATCAGGGAAAGCTGAAGTGTCCCTTCCTTCTTGACTCCCAAAAGGGTTTAGATTCCTGAGACTGTAAACCATCCACTATAAAGGAATGAACACCTGGACAGCCTGGGTTATCTAAACTGTGTTAGAAACATTTAACAGCAAGGCATTCCTAGAAATAACACCTTAATTCCAGCCATCTTCTGGTGTTAAACTAATGAATCTGCAAGGTTTCTTCCTAGAATGTGATGCATCTCTAACCTCCCAGTTAATTTAGGTTAAGGAGGAAAAACAGGAATGATGTACAGCAGAGTGATCCTCAGCCCATACACATTCCCCCCACTGCTTAGCCCTAGTACTCAGGGAAGTATCTAAGCTGAGACAACCTTTCTCATAGATGCTGTGCACTTGGCAAAACTTAAGTGGGAAGGTGTGGGAAATGGCAAAATAAACCTCATGTCCTCTATCAGAGCAGGGAAAGTGAAGAAAATTTCAGCAACTTAGTCTGATGTTGCTTGCTATGCTGTGCAATTAAAAGGCAAAGCCCTTTCCAGGTTTCCATCCCTTTGTGAAGCTACTCAGATCCTTTCTGTTTCTATAGGCAACCTAAGTAATGTCTTAGCATTTCTAGACACTGAGATACAAAAAAATTCCAGGCTGTCACAATTTTTCTAAGACAACTGTTATTGCTCCACTTGAAAACTGCACTGTGCTCAAACTTCAGCATGATAGCCTCCCCATAAGCAGTGGCCAATTATTCCTAACACTCCTCTCACCTCCCTCTTTCCATTCCCACTCCCAATTCAAAACCAATGTGCATTTTCAGGCTACATTTAAATAGCCACAGTAAATAACTCACATTTCCCAAAAGAACAATCCTGCAGAGAAGTACTAGGATAGGCATCTGAGAAAACAGCTTTCATTCACCTGGGCCCAACCTGAATCATACCTTCTGGTCATAGCTTTTATAGGTGGATTATTAATCAGCAAGCAACTCCCCCATTTTCTCTTTCCTCCCCTACTCCTTCATACTCTCAAAAGTACAAGTAAACATATCTCTAACCCTTTTCCTTGCCCACAAAATCAGTGTATGATAGTCTGTGAGAAACTGAGGAAAGACTCCTAGCCAAGAAACAGACTCACTACCAAGTGACCTTCTGTGTTCTGATCATACCAAATTGTGAAGGGCTGATATGACTATGGAAACAGGGCCCTTCTGGGCACCATCAATCCCCTTTTAAGTGCCCCAACAGCTGTTACATGTCCCCATCTTTTCATTTTGACAGTTTGAAGTTCCAACAATGTCCTTGACTGTCTTCCTTTAGTCAACATTAAACATGAAAATACTCCAAAGAGCCATGCAACATGCATGGGGCACTTTTAGGCTGAAAACAATAAGGTCCACCTCTCCTAGGTCATGTTTTATTAGGCATGATCACAATAATCAATATTACTCCAAGTGCAGCCAGAACTGCGCAGAACAGAAATGTTTCAGAGATTAAAAAAAAAAAAAGGGCTCTAAAATTTAAATGAAGCAATGTAAATTTCAATTTCTGAAGAAAAATGAATTATTAAAACTGTGGATGGGCTATGAAAGCAGTAATAATGTAATCCCATTTGTGTGAAAGAAATTATTTTAAAGTCTGCAGGATAAAAAAAATGAAAAGAAAATGCAAAACAAACAATGGTCTGCAGGATAAAAGACAATAAACAAAGAGTTGGGGGCCATTAAAATATATATCAGAACTAAAGGCTTCAATCATCTGTCCCTCCATGCCTGCATCCTGCCCAACTGATTCTCAGAAAGAGACCAGAATAAAGGTCCACCCAAGCTCCTAAGACATGACATGCTAGATTCTGGGGGAACCTGTACCTTCTAAAGTGGTCTTTAAAAATTACAATGAACAAACCAAAGAGTATAAGGATAGGCCAGTTTCTCCTTCCCACTTTAGTTTTTCTTTGATTTTCTCATTAAGGATCAAAACCAAACAAAACTTAGTTTCAGATTTTTGAATTAATTTGACCTCACCTTATGGCAAATGTGGCCAAGAGGGGCACTTTCAAACAATTAAGACAAAATGACTTATAGCAGCAGGACTTTAGGGTGCTCTTTCCACCACATTTACTATGAAATGCACTACTGGTAGGTGGAGGCTGGAGGAAGCTGACATCTCCCTTGCAAGACAGCAGGACAAATAGCAGGACCCTGGTTAGACCGAAAGGAACTGATTCTATTCTGTGGGGAAACCCACATAATTAAGTTTCACACATAAAATGATCATTCTTAATTCAGGAATAAGAGGCATTTGGTTGTAGATACAATTCCATCTGTAGATAGTAACGTTAAATTTGGAGAGGAAAAAGACTCATTGCTTTATCATTATATGTTAGGTTTCTTATGAGAGTCATAAATCCACCTCCTACTTTTTGGTCTGATACAGTTAATAGCTGTGGTAAGTAGACTACCACAGCCCTGGCTCAGGTGTGGTCTTTAGCTTCAGAAAGTCCATGGTCATGTAGCTGGCTGTCACTGCTAAATCTGCTGCTTGCAGAGGCCTCTGAGCGCTGGGTTTGCTGAGTAGAGTCCTCACCATTTAAAGTCTTTCTATATACAGGACATGTGCCATGTAGTTCTAACCATGGCAGAATACAACTACTGGGAAAGGAGTGGCTGCAGGGTAACCACTGGGCTTCCTCATCAACTGTGTGATCTTCTTTGCATACTGGACACTCCAGACCTGTATCAACTGGTTCCTGAATTACTGTCACTGTTTGAAATTTTGAGATCTCTTCCTTACCACCTGGGGGAAGCCCTGTGTTTTCCAGTTGTCCTAAAAGCTGGGTAACAACAGCATCAGGCCCTGTCTGACCCCAGGCACAGTCCCCATGCTTGGAGTGCAGCATCCCACTTCAGGAAAATGGTGTTGGGAGCCAAGAATTGCAGAATTGGCAAAGAATCACACAAAAATCTGCTATATTATAACTTTAATAGCTGGGTATCTGTCAGGATGAGAGCTTCCTCGGGATGTGCATGTCCAAGTCATTGGCAACCATGGAGGTTGCCTTGGTCTCCAGGAGTCAGTGTGAGTTTGGTCTCCTCTCTCATTGGATCTATTTTCTTGGTCCAGTGCCTGTATACTTGGAAATGGCCTCAAAACTTGAACAACCATTGTGTGGTCCAAACAGTCCCAGAGCTCTACAAAATCTGTTGATGTGCGACTATCAGTCTGCCACCACTATCTAAAAAACAGGAATCATCCATCACTTCTTCATTAAAGCCTGACTCCCCTCTGGGACAAATATATTCTCTAGTTTGAGGCTGACCTCGCCCTTGCAAAAGTGGCAGAAAAACATGTGCATGGCCAAGTGGCACCCTGGCCTGCCCTGGTCTCCAAGGCCTCCCTTGTTTTTCTTCACCCCTGTAGTCATCTAAGGGCAGCTGACCAGTCCCTCCTGAGCTACCATGTCCACCTGCAGTCACCACCACTGCCCTCGCTGTCTCCTCTGGAGGCAGCTCCAGATCCCAGCAGCATCACCTGAGTCCACATGACCCACAGAAGTGGTTTTGACAGCAGCCCCAAGACCACCTCCCAGCACCAAAGAGGTGCATTGCTGGTACCTTTTAATGTGCTTTACAATGCCTCTTACACCAGCAACAATGACAAATGGGTAATACAATAATTTATTGGTTATGACACAAAAAGCATAATCAAGATTAAACTCAAGACTTTCAAAATTAATATAATGTATGCATTAAAAGCCATTATTATTACAATTAAAAGAAATCCATGGATTGGGAGATAATAATAATGGGTCTTTTATTTTATAAAGTTATTATATGCAGAATATAGAAGGAAAATTAGAGTTAAATGTTAATCCACACTGGTAACATATATGAAGATATTTTGCCAACAAAAATACACAACTGTGTAATAATCATAGTAAAAATTGCTCAAGATTAAATAAATGGAAGTTAAAACCACAAATGCATCCCTCTACACTCTCTCTAGAATTTCTGTTATCTAACGTTTAATCTGTAGAATTGATGAACATGTTGAAAAGTGCAAACCCTCATACATTATATATAATTTGTGAATATATAATAATGAAATAATATGATGGATGCTAAGCCTTTAGCCCAACACAATTGCTTAATACAGATTCACTTTTTCACAAATGCTACCATTGCAACCTTGGTCCCTCAGGCCAATCATAACTGCTCTGGGCACTCTCCTCTCTGAAAGCCACCGAACACAGAAGTTTCTGTTTTTTAGGAGGAAATGCAAATAGGGATGCTACCTTTGCTGCCGAATTCCATCTCAGTCCTGACCTCACAGCAAGAGGAGCCCCACCTGAGGAATTTCCAGGTGTTCCCCTTTAGTGCCTGGGATTGAACACAAGAGATTCACTATGGGGTTTGCTGTTTCAAGAGGTCATATTCTGGAGAACACACAATATTTAGTATGAGGCAGGCATTGGACCCATGCAACAGTTTTCCAAACATGGGGCATGTGTAATTGTTGGAACCAGGAAGAGATTTAGCATACCCTGGAGGTTTGTAACATACCAGAGTGTCTGGATTCAACTTCAGTAAAAACTGGATTTATTAGGTCTGACAGGCTCCAGGAAAGCAGCTGAGGTGGGTTGGAGATTTCAAAACTGATGTAGGTACAAGACATATGCTCTTTCCTTCAATTGCCGATTCACCAACTCCAGCCTCAAAGACAAGAACATGCTTTATTTGTAAATGAGTAAACTGAGAACTGAGGTCACATCATGTATTACTTTATGAAGTTCACAGTGAGCAAGAGACTTTGGAACCCAGTTGCCATCTTCCCCTTTAGGGCTTGGGGATGGGCCTGGACTGCAGGGGACACAGGACCCACTGATCCCAAGGTCCAGTCCAAAGGACAGTTGCAGAAATGAGGTTGAGGGATGGTTTCCTGTCAGGGTCTGGGATTCCTCTCCAACTTAAAGCTTCTCCCATGGGCTCTCTCTTGATTTATGAAGTCTTTCAAATGGAAAAGAATTGTGATAAGAATAAACATTTGGATGCCTAGCTTTAGACTCATAGAATTAACTCTAGAAATTGCCTTAATCATGAATATATCCATTAAAATGGTTTGAAAACACTGCAGGAGATGATGAATTATTTTAAGGTTTATTTGTTTGGGAAACCCCATGTCTTTATGATTCTCTCCTGGGTGGCATGGTCTGAGAGCATAGGAGGAGTTTTCATTTCCTAGAAGAAGTAACCTTCTCTTTTTTCTCAATCAGATGATACCCAAGTGTTATCATGGAACCCATAATCCAAGAAGCCATCTATTTTAGGATCATCTTAGAATACAGGAAAGTTCACCCTCATACACTCTCTCCCCCACCAAACTTTATATTATCTTGTAAGAGAAGACAATGTATTGTTAAACTAAGTGTATCTTTATTATCAGAAACTCAATAAACTCCATTTATTGCCATTTCTTTCCCCTGAGAGAAGGAAGAGTTAAAACTTAAAACCAAATCAGACAGCTTTTCCCACACTGGTGACTCCTAGGAAATCTCTGACTGGTGACCTTAACACCATGTGGGACGACTGGGTCATTGACCAACTGGGCAAACCTAGGTGTGTTGAGACCTGTTGTACTGGAATGAAGGGCTGCTTGGTTGGCTGAGGGACATTGTAGCTAGGACTGTGTCATCCTTGTCTCATTTCTGAAAAAGGAAGAATGAAAATTGATGTATTCATCATATACTGAATTGTCCGCTCCATCCTTTTCCACCATGGAATTCTCCAACCCCATTGAGTTTCTTTTGCTGGCACATCCTTGATGACAACACAGTTCCTATCTGCAAAGACAGATCCATGATTCTTGAATTGTCAGCAGGTCATCACTTCTACCTTCTTGCAACTGGTCTCTCCTATTATCTCCTATTTCCAAATAAAGGGCAAGAGTTACAGGGACATTGAGGCCACGGTTTCAGTTGGTAGGTTTCTATAAAAAGACTTTACCATATGAAAGATACAATTACACACAATGCCACAGCCATGGTAATATTCTCATTGTGACTTGAAGACATAGCAAATACTGCAGGAAACCTTTTCCTTTGTTGCATTGTCTCACCCACACTGCTCTTTCTTTGTCTTCATCAAACATATATTTCATGCTCTGCCACCATCAATCCCATTCACTTATACTTTCTGGAAGATATTTACATTAATAACAATCTTCATATTTCCTTCACTACTAATCTACCCAAGTCTTCCCTGACAGTACACCCTAGATGTGCTTTACAATACCCATACAAGGTCATTTCTATTGCTGACATCAGAGTCCATGTAGAGACATTTTTGCCTCATATAACTGCCTCTCCAGTTTGTCCTCATGCTAGTGATGCCTATCCTTTACTTTGCTTATTTTTTCACTAACTTAACTGATATTATGTGGCTTGGATGCAATATGCTGAATTCAAGGTCTGTTCAAGATAGGATGAGGAGGTAAGGGATTTTCAGTAAGAAGGTGATCTAAGGCAGCCAATGTATTGGAGAGGGGACTTAAGCTGAGGGGGTGTTGAAAAACAGCAGGTATTCCTTGTGAAATCTTGATTTTCAGAATACAGGTCTTTTTTGTTTCTGTGGGGGAATAATACTAATACCATGTATGATAATATCTTACAGCAACTGCAACCTACTACAACCACATACATAAAGTTGCCACTGTGGATTGGCATGAGCAAAAAGGAGGAGAAGGCAATGCCAAAGTGTGTCCCTACATGATTACATCAAAAAAGCAGATACTTTCATAACTAACTTTTCCAGGTATGTGTGTTTGTGTGTGTCTCTGGGAATAGAGACACTTTGACCCCAATTCCCAAATCATATTTGATTGTTGTTTTCATCACCTTCCTGACCAGCTCCTTCAGGCTACTTCTGGCCTGGTACATCTTAGTGGGTGATGTGAAAGGGGACGCCCAGGGGAGAGCTGTGTTCACTAAGAACTCAGCCAGCATCCTGTTCCCAGGTGAGCCTCAGAGACAGGGCCCTACCCTCCCTGCCTTTCACCCTTATATAAAAATGCACCTCACACATGCAAATTGCCATTTATAAAAATAGATGAAACCAAACCATCCATTTATTTAAACCAAGACCTGTCTCATGATTGAAAATACTTTCTAGAAATCATAGACCTAATTTCAAGAACGTGAAGCCCATGTAGTTCCTCCTCTTTCTGGTGGAAGCTCCCAGATGTGAGTGTTTAAGGGAGAGAAAGAAAGTTCAAATTTCTGCAATAAAAACTGAAAATCATACATTCCTGACAACCTTACTAAAATAAAGTTTTAAGGAAGATTATGAACAATTGTATGATGAAATTAGAAAAATTAATGAAACCGACAAATTTCTGAGAACACTCAATTACCAAAACTAAAGAAAAAATCAGAAATCATAACAGAACTTTAACAAGAAGAAATTGATTCATTAATCACAACCTTCCCAAATCCATACAGGACCAGCTGGTTCCACTGGTGAATTCTGCCAAACATTTAGAAGACAATTAAAAATCCTTCAAATTCTAGTACACAAAGCAAAACCTATAAAGTTGTACAATGCAAAGGGTAAACCATAACGTAAACTGTTGACCATGATTAGTAGCAATGCTTCAGTATTTGCTCATCAATTTTAACAAATGTATCACATTAACATATGATGTTAATGGGGAAAATTGTGAGAGGGGTAAGGAGTGGTATACAGGAATCCCATGTATTTTTGATGTAACATTTGTGTAATCTAAAGCTTTAAACATAAAATAAAAAAGAAGAGAATGGACACTTCCTAATATCCTATATGGCCAGCATTGCCCTGATACCACAGTCAGAAAAAGATATCACAAGAGGAAAAAATAAACTACATATTAACTTTAATATCCCTTATGAATATAGATGCAAAAATTCCTCAATAAAGTATCAACAAATCAAATCAGGAGTATACTTATATTTATAGACCTTGGTTAATGGGATGTATTCCTTAAATACAAGGGTGTTCCATCATGAAAATATACTAAGGATTTCTCAAAGCATTACAATACATAAATAGAATGAAGGGAGATCAATAATTGTCTCAGTTAATATATAGCATTTGACAATATCTTACAGGCTTTAATGACAAAACACTCTGTATCCTAGGAATACTAAAAGGGCATTTGTGATAAAATTATGGGAAAAATCAGCTAATATCATATTCAGTGATAAAATATTTAAAACTTTCTCCCTAATTTAAGGAAAAAGATAAGGATTGGATAGAATGATATGTTGGAGATATATTGAAATTGATAATGAGCTGTGAAGTGCCAGAAAATCCTGCATAAACCCTGGTTCTCTCTGCTTCTTTACTTAAAATCTCAAATGTACCATATTCAAGTGATGTACTCATTACAAAAAATGGGGTTACAAACCTCACTAGGTATGTCAAATTTTGACCCGGTCTGTTTGAGGGGAGATGCCAGGTCCAGTGTTTAGGGTGCACAAGCCCAGATATGGGGCTCACTCTTTGCATGTATGTGCCTCTTTTGGACATGTTGTCCAATGCTTCTATGTACTGTTTGAAATTTTCATCTGGAAAATTGAGGAAACACAGATATCTCCTCCTTATAGTTTCTGTATATCTGTATAAATGAAAAAATATAATGATAATGGGTGCCAAATGCTCACACTAGCAAACTCACCCAATATCATATTGTCCTGAATGGCATTATTGATTCTGACTCCCCCAGGACACTCCTATCTGATCTGGGCACATCCCTCTCACATGGCCTCCAATGCCAGAGCTTCTCATAGAGTAGGAGGACATGAAAATCAGACCTGACATTCTGCTGATGCAAACCATCCCATCCTTGACCCTGCAGATTAGATAGAGGAGCCCCAGCCCTGGGATTCCCAGGTGTTCCAGTTTTCCTGACCAGAATGTTCTGTGTTTTTAAGTATCCAGTGTGAGTTGCAGCTGTTGGAGTTGGGGAAGGCTTGGAACAGCCTGGAGGCCCTCTACAACTCTCCGAGCAACTTCTGGGTTCACACCATCATGTATTGCTGAAGCAGAGTATTAGAGAAGGGAAGGCAGAGTAAGCCCAGGCGCAATCCTCCCCACAGGGTGGCAGGCATGGACTGGGCAGCAGGGAGCTCAGAAGACCAGGCACAGGTGCAGATGGGGGTTAAGGGCTGGTTTCCTTTGTGGCCTGGGGCTTCATCTCCAACTCACAGCAGTTTCTAAGAATATCTCTAGATTTGTAATCTTTGTCTTCCATTGACACCTCTGAGTGAGATAAGTTTCAGTGTAAAAGAAGGAAACATTCCTGCATGCAAACAAAACAGGATGTCTCTTATGGAGGCAGAAATGACTCTGCTAGTGGTCACCCAGATCAGATTTCTGAGAAACTCAGGGCAGCCTGGTGAGTCCTTTCCAATCAGTCCCAGGGCAGAATTCTCCATGAGTTTCCATGACTAGGACACATTTGGCATTCAGATTTGAGCCAAGAGGGAAGCTATGCCGTGATAAGTAACCTATAAGTCCTAGTGGATTTTGTATATGACTCCTTTTACTCACACAAAGTGTGCACATCATACTGAGCACTGATTCAATTGTATCTTTTTCTGAGAAGCCATTTACTTTCCTGCTAGCCTTTTTTCTCAAATAAATCTTTGACCTGCTCTCTGGCTATGCTTGTTGCAAATCCCAAGTCTCAGAATTTTACCTTTGGCTCAGTTTGTGACTCAGGCTGTGGCTCCTACAGGAACCTGGGAGAGGCTAAGGGACTTCCTCCCACCACTGACTGGGATCCTCTCCCCTGACCCTGAGTGAGGACTCATGGAGGGAATGCAAATGGCCATTAGTAGAGAAGTGGATAACATAGTTCATAATTGGATATAGCTGTAGAATTGATTTATTGTGTTTGTACAGGAGTCCTAACCTTCATCCTGAAATTGTGTCATATTCATTGGTGACTTTGGAATCTAGTGCAAGTCCTTTTCATGTCATGTTGCTGCCACCCCCATGCGAAACATGGATAGGGATGAATGTCTGACCATATTTATTATTAAATCTATACCAAATACCATTAAATTGCCAGTTTGCAATATGTTGCATTCAAAGTCCCTTCACAATACATACATATAATAGCTAGAGTTGGCACAAAGCCATCCTTGAACATTGGATGGATCTGAATTCCTGACAAGCTCATTCAACACATTTCCTGCCTGGAAGTAAAGGAAGCTAAGCTGGTGAGGGGTACCCCAGGGAGAGGACTTTGTTTCCCAAGGGCACAGCCAGCATCCTCCTCCTAGGGTGCCCCTAAGACAATGGTCTCCCCTTATTCACTGTCATTTTACATACTGAGTTACCTCCCAAATGCAAATCAACACATGGGCAGACAGATGAAGCCACAGCACAAATTTACTTAAATCTAGTTTCCTTTTTGTCAGGAAACACATTTCCTGGGGATCAGGGACCTCATGCACAAGAACATGAAAGCCTTGTGGGTCTTCCTCTTTCTGATGGTGACTCGCAGATGTGAGTGTCTCAGGGATTCAGAAAAGAAGGTAATGGGGATGATGCATCTGAGTCCATGACTCACTGTGGTTCTCTTTGTCCTCAGATGTCCTATCCCAGGTGCAGCTGCAGGAGTCAGGACATGTCCTGGTGAAGCCCTTGGAGACCCTGTTGCTCACCTGCACTGTCTCTGGAGTCTCTTTAACTCCAGAGACATGTGAACTGGATCTTATGTGAACTGGATCCACCAGGCTCCAGGAAAGGGGCTGGAGTGTGTTGGTTACATGCAGAGTAATGGAATAACATACTCTAACCCAACACTTCAGTCCCGAGTCAGCATCACCAGGGACACCTCCAAGAATGAAGCTTATGTAAAGCTGAGCAGCATGAGACCTGAGGACACAGCCATTTATTACTGTGTGAGACACAGTGAAAGAAAGTCATGGTGAGCCCAGACAAAAACCTCTTCTCAGGGCACAGACAGGATGGACTGCTAAGGGTGCTCATGGCCACCAGGGGGCACTCAGGGGCCAAGCCCAGTGGCAGGTGCAGAGAGGGGCTGGAAAGGAGTTTCCTGAGAGTCTATGACATGGCCATTTATTACTGTGCAAGAAACACAGTGAGCAGAATCTAGGGTGAGCCTGGATACAAACCTCACCTCAGGGAAGAGCAGGGGGCTGGACTGTTTAAGGGGCTCAGGAACACCAGGAGACACTCAGGGGCCAACTCCAGGGTCAGGTGCATGGAGCAGCTGGGGAGGAATTTCCTGGCCTTGCCCAGTCTTCCATCTTCTTGCTCCACAACATATATTCTTTCTAAGCAGTGCTATGATATATGCAAAATTAAATCTCAAAACTGTTTTTATTTTATGTTCCTATGTCTGTGTGTAAATACAGATATACATACATATTATTTTAATATTATATGTTGCATGTGAGGCAGGTAAGGTCACACCCCTAATTCTCCCTGCACATCCACAGGCTTCTGAAGGCAGAGCTTACCTGAGAGAACTCACAGGGACACAGATCTACTCAGATGCATGCTTGGACCTCATATTCCTGCACATCCTGGGAAGCTGAGCATGACTCCAAATGCCTTCAACCTGCCATGAATCTCCACATGGGATACAGCTTTCTCATGGTGCATCTTCTGTCTAAGGGATGAGTGTTTCTGTTTCCAGTTGTGAACATCTAAGTGATGCTGTAGGTTCCAGGCCAAGGGCAAGTATAGCCTTCCTAATCACAAGTATCACCTGAAGCACACCTGGCTCCTTACCTGCTGTAACCTCAGAACTAAGTTTCCTGGATAAAGGGTAGGCTATGAGAAAATGGACTTTGTTGTGAATACTATCAAAGTCGTCCCTGTCCCTTCTCCTAATGCAGCATTTGGCTTATCACATAGTTCTGCCACCCTCACTAGGGTACAGTAGCTTTTCCCCAGTTGTTTCCTCCAGAGCTGCAGAGTTTGTTTTTTTAACCAATGTCTTCAACTGCCTGTTTCAAATTCCTTCATGTCCATGTTAAGGCTTTCATTCCTCAGTGAGGATAGGGGAGGTGGCTCTGGACATACTTTCCATGATGGCCTCTGTTTCCTCCCTTTTTCTACTGGATCCCAAGTGCCCACAGAATACTGGTTTTAGTTGATTTCCACATGCAGGTTAATTATTTGTTCTGAAGTGGAGAACATCAACACTGGATGTTGTCCCTCTCCCAAGCACCACTTGGGGAGAGGAGTTTGTTTAGCATGTATTGTGTTTTGTGTGTTTTTGTGTATTCTCCCTAATTCTGCAGGAAAATCATGTGTCACAGAAGTGATCTGCCCCCTGGGGGACTGACTCTAGCAAAGGTACCAATAATTAAATTTGACTTTATCAAAATTAATAACAAGTGATTAAAGGGAAGCAACATTGAGTGTAAAGATAGAACCCATAGAATGGGAGAAAATATTTGTAAACCATGCAACTAATAATGGACTTGTATCAAGAATTTTTTACTGACATCTCAACAAAAAATTACACAAATGCTTAATAAGGAAATAAAAAATACTGTTGAGTGATTTGTTATTGTGGAAATAGGAATCAAAACTTCAATGCAATTCCATATAAGACTTTCAAGGAAGGGTAGAATCAAAAATTAAGGGAAGTGGCAAGATGGCATTGGTTTAAAAGGGAGCTCACCATCTCTCTCACAAGGGACTGCTGAGTGGGGTTAACATCCTGCCTGAGTGGGCTGTTTTGGGAACCCACAGAGTGGGAGGCTTTGGGGCATTGATTTGGAGGGAACTGGACAGGGGAACAGGTTGCTCAGGGTAAAACTGGGTTTCTCACTCCATGGCTGGAAACTGTGGATGGTTAAGCCCTGCCCCCAGGGCAGGAAGCCACTATAAGTCCTGATTCCTGCCACATCCCAGTGGCAAGGAACATCCTCCGAGAGTGAGAGGTTCTGATGAGGGGTGGAGAGGGGTTTCTTTTCTCTTGGTTTCGTTGCCTGGACCCTATTTGAGCTTTGGGGTGCATACCAGCCTGCTAGAGGTGGCACCAGGAAGAGGGGAGAGGTGAATCTTCTGAGGAAGCATGATTTATCTAACCACCCTGGGATAGAGAAACTGGGCCTGGGAGGGGCAGAGTCAGGCAGTTGACTAGTCCCAGGCTGAAAACTATAAAAATTTCAACTCCTCTAAGGGAGACAGGCAGTAAGAAGCATTTAATAAGCTTCCAAAGTCCATTGTCCCCTGGGAAGATGGGTGGTGTGGAAGAAGGTTGAGAGTCATTTTTCAGCAGTGAGTTGAGTCAGCAGGGTCCCATTTGAATTTCAGAAGGGAATTCAACCTGACCAGGAGAGTTGAGGGGAGACCTGCTGACACAGGCTATTGCATCCTGCTGCCCTGGGAGAGAAAGCAATAAGAATAGAAAAGGGGTGGTGACAGACTCCTAAGCAGGAGAAATCTACCCAACTGCAAAGAGTCTAACCTGCCCAAGGGAAAGTGAATGGATAGCTTTCTGAAGAGCTAATAGACCCAATGAGAAATGTTAACTCAGTGGAGGAGATTCCACTTTGAATATACAATGTGCCTAGTTCAATTCCTGGCTCCTCTTAGAGCAGTGATCCACCAGGATATCAAACATCCAGCTGATACTGTAGGACAGGGAGAACATAGACATTATTTTTGTATTAGCTTCTCTTGGGTCTCTTATTTTTTCTAAAAAAAGATTAATTTAAAAAAAATTTAACTTAATTTACACACTAAAGCTCACTGCAAAACTTGCATAGTGCAGGCTGCAGGGTAATTGATCGATGAACACCAGCAGCCTCAGAAGCTCTTCAGGGGCCTAAGAGGGAGGCTGTTTTTCCATAGGTTGTGTTTGACTGCCTGCTTGTGTGTTTGTTTTTTTGTGGTTTTGTTTTTCTTTCCTCCTTATTCTTTCCCCCTTTTTCTTTTTGTTGTTTTTCCTAATTAGGTGTGCTGGCTTGTTTCATGTTTGCTGCATTTCCTCTTCCTTGATTTCCCCTTTTCTGTGTATACCAATTTTGTCTACTAATGCTATCCTTCCTTCATCTTTCTATCTTCCACTTTCTGTTGTTATTCCTACATTCCACCTCTCTTTGTTCAGTCACAATTTTAATGGTTTTTATCTTGTCTATTCTGTTTTCTTTCTTTTATTAAGTTTTTTCTTTTTGTCTTTTCTTTTCTCTTTCCCTTTCTCCTCATCATTCTGGCCTTTTAATTCATTCTATATATTTTTCTTTATTCAGTTTCCCATTTCATTGTTGGTACTCCACTTTTTTCCTATTACTCTACACTGCTTACATGAGTTAAATATCCATTTTCCAAGGTCTTATATGGTTCCTCTTCTAATGATTACAATTATTATTACTACTATCCTTTTTCTTTTCTTACCTCTTTTATTTTCTCTGTTGCTAATCTTTTTCCTTCAAGGCATCATAGACAACAGCAAAGAAAAAGAATAAGAGGATCAAAGTGTAAAAGAGAAAACAACACACACACCCAAATAACATCTGAATAAAATCCTAGAGTAGAAAGAGAAGCTAATCATCTGAATAAACCCTCAAGATAAAAAGATGACCAGATAGCAACAAAAAATTACAAACCATACTAAGAAACAGGAAGACATAGCCCAGTCCAATTAACCAACTAAAAATCAAGAAGGGATGTAGAATATTGAACAACTTATCAAAGCCATCCAAACAAATGTCATGGACCAAAAATTAGGATAGCAACAAGTATTTGAGAGTCTGTGGAGACATAGGAATCCTATTACAATGGTGGTGGGAATGGTAAATAACTGTCTTTGAAAAACAGACCTGCAGGTCCTCAAAATTTTAAATGAGATATTATTATATGAAACTACAATTCCACATCTAGGTATATATCTCAAAATATCAAAACCGGGATTCAAATATATATTTGTATGCCAAAGTTCATAGCAGCATCATTTACAATAGCCAAAAGTTGTAAGCAATGCAAATTTCCATGAACAAATAAATGAATAAACAAGTGGATGCACACATTGGAATATCAGTCCACAAAGGGACAAACGGAAGACACATGTTACGACATGGGTGAACATTGGAAAGTACATTTGAATTAAATAGGTCAAATACAAAGGGAAAAGTATGATTTCACTTACATGGAATGCCTAGAATATGCAAATTCATAGATACAGGAAGTGGATTAGAGGTTACCAGATTCAGGATTGAATGGGGAGTGAATTCTTAATGGGTAGAGACATTCTGTTTGAAGTGATGAAAAAAGTTGGTAATGTTTGTTGGTGATTCTGGCACAATATTGTTAATTCAATGAATATTCCACAATTGTACACATGAAAGTGGAAGCATAGAAAGATTGAGAGGTAATGAGTTTGTTTGTTTCTTTGTTTATTATTAGTATTATTATTGGGATAATGAAAATGCTCTAATAATGATTGAAGTGATGACTGCACAACTATGTGATTATACCAAATATCACTGATCATAGTGTTTGGATGGATTTATCTTTTATTATTATATATCAATAAAATTTATTTGTTAAAAAAATTCCACTTACAATAGCATCAAGAAGAATAAAATAGTTAAAAATAAACTGAACAAGAGAAATGTACAACATATACTCTTCAAAATACAAAACATGTTTGAAAAAAATTAAAGGTATAAATACTTGAAAGACATCCCATATTCATGGACCAGAAGTCTTAATTTAAAAAAAAATATTACCAATTGCACATAACTCCAATATTGGAGCTTTAAAATGCATGGAAGACAAAACTGACATCGCAAAAGGTGTGAACTCTTAAATTATAGTTCAAAATGTTCTCCATAATCAATAGAAAACTAGAAAATAATCAATAATAATATAGAAGCTTTGAACATTTTCAACAGATGTGACCTAATTGGCATTGTGGGAATAAATGAAAAACACCAAATGACATCAATCAGAGGCTATTTACCAGGCCTTGCCACTTGTAGTCAGTCACAGGCAGTTGTATTTGGCAAGTGTTTCCTCTATGTCATGGTTCAAATTAGCATTTCTGTGATATCATTTATCATATCTAAATTAAAATGCTTGATTGAATAATTTGTTGCTATGTTTGATTAACATTTTAATCGTTGCTCCAAGGTTTACCATAAGAATTTTAAAATAAACTCATTCTACCTTTGAATGTGTTGTATCAATCCACGGGTGTTTAAGTGCACTATTTCAGCATATTTCCAAATTTCTCCTTTTCTTCCTTTGTGTTCTTATTTACTTCTGATGTGTTCTACATAAATTATAAATATACAATGCTTGTTTGCTATTATAATTGCTTTAAATGGTTACCGTTTAAAGCGATTAAAGTAAGAAAATATTAAATGTCACCTCAATTTAAGTTTATATTCTGTTTTTGTATATTCAAATTTCTTACATCCATCAACTTCATTCTTCATGAGAAACTCCTTTAAGCATTTATCAAAGAGTGCTTTATGCTATAAATAAATTTTCTCAGTGTCTGGCTATCTGAGCAATTGCAATTGACAGACTCTTTTCACTGCATTTAAATATCTGGGTTGATTTATTTGTTTGATCACAAAAGTTATCACTTCATCATCATTTACCTCCCATGGTTTTGATTACTGGTCTATTGCAACTAATTTCCTTTTCCTCTCTTAAGAGGCCATCATCCAACTCTACTGGTTGCCTTCAAGGCTTTCTCTTTGCATTTAAAAGCAGTTTTCCAAAGTAGACACTTCTGTGTCTATGTGTTTAATGTGCATATGGTCTATGAGGTTCTTCCATCAGTACTTTGGTGCCCGTCTCTAATATTTTTAAAAAGAGGGTGTGTCTGGGTGCATGTCAGCAGTGGTTACTGTTCCTTAACCCCAGACAGCACCCCCGCAGGTAGGAGAAGGCCTTTCTGTGGCTTTTCCCCAATCCTGGAGGAAAATCTTGTAAAAGGTTATAAATGCATCTATACATGGGGCCCCTGGGAGCTTCACAGTCTTTTGTCTTGATCACACCTGGCCTTAAGAAATTGATCACATGTTCTAGTTTTGTCTTTTAGGAGGGTGTAACCATTGGCCAATTTGATGTAACTATGAATTCAAAAAGTATAATTGGATCATGCTTGTAAACTGATCTGTTAATTTGGGCATGATCAGGTTATGATTAGGGTGTTGAACCCCACACCTTGGTGGGTGGGGAATCGAATATAAAAGGCAAGGCAAAGGACAGACAGAGCAGGTTTTGAAGCAGTCTTTTGAGAAGCAGTTTTGATGTTGGAAAGAAGGCCCCAGGAGAAGAGAAGCAAGCCATTCACCTGATCGTCTACAGCTGACCTTGTGGAGGAAACAGGAGCTAAGCCTGGAGAGAAATGCAGCCCTGGGAAGAGAGGAACCCCAGAAGCCTGAACCCTGTCAAATGCCAGCAGCTGTCTTGCTCTAACATGTGGCAATGGACTTTGGTGAGAGAAGAAACTTAACGCTTTATGGCCTGGCATCTGTGGACTTCTACCCCAAATAAATACCCTTTATAAAGACCAACCCATTTTTGGTATTTTACATTAGCACCCCTTTGGCTGACGAATACAGAGGGTAAATCCTACCTGGTAGTATATCCCCAAGGTAAGCTATTGTTTGGGTGCTTTTTCTCCCTGCAGGAATCTGTCTTTCTTCAGCTTTCAACTGTGTTGCTTGTCCTTTCACTTGAGCTACCTTATATTTTAACGCAACTAGTTAATCTACAGTTTGTTGTTTCTGATGTTGTTGTAAGAACAAGAGAGACCTTTTTCAGAGCTCAGCATATTTTGAAGCTAAGTCTCAGACTTCTTTATAATAGCAAAATATTTCAGTCTGTCCAAATGTTTATCAACAGGTGAATAGATAAATGCATTGAGGTACATGCATACATTGAAAGATTACTCAGCATTAGATCAGTGAATGCTCGGGACTCACAACAACACGGATGGATTGCCCAAAGTTATTCTGATTGAAAGAAGCTAAAGAAAGAAGAGCACATGCTGTATGATTTAATTTATATATTCTTGGAAATGCAAACTATTCCCAAGTAACATAAAGAAGATCAATATTTGCCTGGAGACAGGGTGAGAGGAATTACATAAGAGAAAGAGAAAACTTATAGGGTTGTTGGATGTGCACACTCTCCTGATTGTGGTTCTGGTCCCATGGGTGTATGCATATGTCAATACTTATTAAATTGAACATTTAAAATACAAACTGTTTATCATATATCAATTGTAACTCAGTGAAGACATTATTTTTTTAAAGCACAAAAATGGTAATAAGGGAGAGATGGAGTCATCTAGTCTAGTCTAGTCTAGTCTAGTAAACACAAGAATGTCAAAAAAAACCCACAAAAATTTTCATTACACAAAAGCAGTGATGGGGTATAGACCTCAGTAGGCTTGTTCCAATCTGTCCTGGAGCTTGTCCAGGTGAGCAATTGCACCCAGCTATGAGGAGCACAGGTCAAGCACAGGCTCACACCTAGGTGATTTGTGGCCACAGACATGTCACACAACCACTGTATTCTGTTTTTAGTTTTGCATCTGTGAAATCGAGGAATCATTGATAATTCATATATCTAGTGTGCCCTGGTAAAATGAAATCTCAAAATAGGTGTAAATGCTTAGCCCAGCACCTCACATAATAATAAATCAGTTTTCTTGAATGTTATTATTGCCACCCAGCTCCCCCAGGATCCACGTATCTAGCTGGGCCCTGTCCCCTCTGAAGGCATCCCAGACCTTGCTGCATGGTAGGAGGAAATGCAGGCAGGCCCCTCCCTCTGCTGATTAAAACTAGTCCAGCCCTTAGCTTTAGGCTCAGGGTGAGGAACCCCAGCCCCAGGATTCCCAGGTATTCCAGTTCTGTGGTCAAGTTCAGAGACATTTCACCATGGAGTTTGGGCTGAACTGGGTTTTCTTATTGAAATTCTAAAAAAGAATTTTATGGAGAACAATAAATATTCAGTGTATGAGTGCACATGGGTGAAAGATTGGCTATGTGTGAGTTTTCTAAAGGTGTGTTTGTGCAGGGAGGAGTCCTGTGTGGGGTGAAGATAGTGTTGTCTGGGGGAGACACAGGGAACCTCTGAGATTTCCCTGTGCAGACCCTGGATCCACCTTCAGTAGCTACTGGATGGCGTGTGTTCTACAGGCTCCTGAGAAGTGTCTGTAATGATGGAATTAAGGCACACTATGAAGATGCTGTGAAGGGCCAGATGCAATGCCTAGAACACACTGTTTCTGCAAGTGGACAATCTGAGAGTGGAGGACACAGCCATGTCTTTCTGACTGAGACACACAGTGAGGGGATGGCAGTGAGCCCAGATACAAACCTCAGCAAAGTGCCCTTCAGTGGGTGCTCTGGACCCTGCAGCTCCAGTATCAGGTGAAGATGGGGTGGGTCCTTGATATCTGGAGTTTCTTCTAAGGGTCTGGGTTTCCTTTCTATCCCTGTGAACAGTTGTTCTGACCAGTCATCAGTGTCCCTGCAGATGCCTGCAGAGTCCAGCAGCTGAGAGCAGAGTGAGCAGGTTTGATGGCCACAGGCTCTGTTGGAACCAGAGCAGTCCAGGAAGGGGCAGCAGATACTGGCAGCTACTGCAGCCATAGTGACCACAACTGTAGCTCAGCCATCCATGGCCAGGACACCTGCCAAGGATAGTTCCAGCTGCCACTTACAGCCAACAACACAAAGAGTAGAACCACAGGGCACAAAAGTGAGAAGGAGCCCAGGCCCTCAGCTCCCTGCAGGGCCAGCAGGACTGTCTCCCTGGGCATGTAAGGAGCACTGAGCCAAGGGGCCTGGTTCAGGTGCCGATGCACAGGCAGGATCAGGAGTAACTCAGGACCATGAGGTCTAGGGTCCTGGACCAAGGGTAGGCTACCAGATACCTAGGACCACTGAGCACCAGGGCCAGTTTGAGAAGCAGGTGGAGTGGAAGGATAGGAGAGCTTCCCTGCAGCATTCAGGCTTCCATCTCATGACTTCTCTGTTAAGCTCTATGGGAAGGCTCAGGAAGGCATGGTCTTGCCTATGCTAAATTTTTTGGGACAAAGATTCAGCAGGATTTCATTAAATCACCTTTATTTCATCAATTCCATTGATAAATATAATCTATAAAGTTATGTGAAAGAAACAGTATGCACAGAAGCTCATTCACCTGAACTGATTTAACCAAATGTCAATGTCACAGTGAATTCAGAAAACAGGGTGATGTGGAAATAAGTCTTCAATGAAAAATGTACTTTGACCTTCAGCACAGTGTCCTCATAGTGACATAATTTACTCCATATGTGAATTTGATTTTCCTCCTTGCAGCTCCCCTCACAGCATTTCCACCCAAGGACTTTCTCATTGCCTCATCCAATGAGTCTTTACCTTCATCCTGAAATTCTGTCATAATTATTGGTGGCATTAGTGCCCAGGACAAGTCCTTTTGACCTCTTATTGCTACCACCCCAATGTGGACCAGGGCTAAGGTTGAATATCTACCATATTTATTATTAAATATACATGTGATATCATTAAATTGACAGTTTGCAATATGTTGCCTTCAAATTTCATACATGATACATACATATAAATAATGTCTGGGGGTATTGGCACAATGGCTCTTTCCAAAACCACCCTCAATCCTAGGCCACAACTGAATCCCAGAACAGCTCATTCAGCACATTTCTTGCCTTTAAGTAGATGAAACTGGTCTTAGTGAGGTGACATCCAGGGAGAAGATGTTTCCCAAGGGCTCAGCCAACATCCTCCTCCCAGGGCATCCCTAAGACAAGGACCTCCCCTCACCCCCTTTTCTTTTTATGTGGCATTGCCTCCTAGATGCCAATCACCATGTGGGCAGACAGATGAAACCACAGCACAAATTTACTGAAATTTAAGTTCCTTCTACATCAAGAAACATTTTCTTGGCATCATAGACTTCATCCACAAGAACATGAAAGACTTATGGTTCTTCCTTTTTATGGTGGCAGCTCCCAAATATGAGGTTCTCAGGGATTCAGACAGGAAGGTCATGGTAATGATGCATATGACCCCATGAATCACTGTGTTTCCCCTTGTCCTCAGGTGTCCTGTCCCAAGTGCAGCTGCAGGAGTCAGAACCTGGTCTGGTGGAGCTCTTGCAGACAAAATTGATTATGTCAATTAACATAATGTATTTTTGTTTGTTTATTTTTGGGTAGACAAGTGAGTAAAAAGTTTATTAAGAAAAAAGAAAATAAGAAAAGTACACAGAAGTACATGGTCTGAGGAATGTACTGCAGGTGTACTGTCAGCATAACATTGATTTTTTTAATGATTAGGTATTTTTTAATTAGAGAAGTCATGAATTTGGGACTTTGCATTAGTGTTGTAACTTTGTTACAATTGATGAATTAATATTAAAATAGTACTCTTAACTTTAGTCTCTATTGTCCCTATTTAACATTAAGTGAAAAATTTCCAATATATCAACATATTAATACCTTGTATTAGTGTCATACATTTGTTATAATTCATGAAAGAACACCCTAATACATTTACTATTAACCCTAGTCTATTTTCCACAATAGGATTCACTGTTTCATTGACAAACTTTCATTCTAGCAGCATACATGACCCAAAACTTCCCCTTTCAACCATATTCACATGCATAATTAGGTGTTATTAAACATGGAACATGCTTTGATTGTATGCTTTTTGTGTTATAGTGTTCATGATGCAATAATTTTATTATTAAATAATAGTAGTATTTATTAACAAATTATTATTTAATAATTCAATTATTAATTAATAATTCAAGTATAATGCATACATCTAATACCTGCTTTAGTTACCCCCTAACCAAAGCAATTTTTGTGTAATTTTATCATCATTTATTTTCCACAACTTCACCATCACTTCTTATCATTTTAAAATATGTTGTTATACACATCTGGTGAGTTTGAAGCAGTAGTCTGCTGTGAATTTAATTTACATTTCTCCCATGACTACAAATGCTCAGTCTCTATTCATAAGCTTAGTAGGCATTCATAAAAATTCCTTGGTGAAAGTGCATTTAAAATTAAACATCATTTTTAAACTTAGTTTTACATCTTTTTATTTATGGAAAATATGCACTTTATTTTGGATAGAAATGCCATAACAAAAATGTGATTCACCATTACTTTTTCTTGATTTGTGACATGGACTTATTTCACTTAAATCTGTTTATTTAATTTTTACAGTAATGATTTTTGAATTTTATTGAAATATTTCTGTTCTGGAAACCTATGAATCCTCTCATCTATGCATCAAATTGCAGTGGCAGGACACAGGAACCATCACCCAAGAGGAAGCACCAGGTGGCCTGCCACAGACACTAACCAACAGGGATTGTGACCTACTGTGAAGCTTATTGTTCTGGGCCCCTGTTCCTTGACCAGAACCTGCTTCTGTTCCTGGGGGGGATGTGCTGCCCAGGGCTCTACCTGACTCTGGCCATGGGGTTGAGTGTCTACTGAGAACAGAGACTCACTATGTGAGTCTGTATGTCTGGAGATATGTTATATGTCAGAGTGTCCTCCCCCACATCCAGGGCAGGTCAGTGTTGGCTGCACTGACTGTGCATGGATCAGCCATGTGCTCCTCACCCCTGGTGGGCAGGCCTTTCTCTTCTTACAGGGGCATCTGTAGGGGTACCAGGAAATGCAGGGAAAGGCAAACCCAACATGCACTCTGTTCCAAGTCTCACATAGCTCAGGTTTGTTCTTGTGCTCTTTTCCAAAAGAAGACACATTCGCAGACCTAGGTTTAGCATGGTGAGAGAAACCATGTACTGAACACAGGGAGAACACATTGGGGTCCACTGCTCAAAAGTCAGACAGAGTATGTGTATGTGTGTGTGGTTGTGTGTGTATGTGTGGAGGTATGCATGTGTACATGTGAATGTGCACATGTGTTTGTGCCTAAGCCTGACTTTATGCTCATTAGTGTTTGGGGGTGTATTATAGGAATAGTAAATGTGTGTGTATGTGTGCATTCAGTGTTGATGTGTATGCATGTGAACGTATGGTGTGTGCACAGTTGTGCACAAATGCATGTGTATTTGTGTATGATTATGGATAGTAGATGCATGTGGGGGCTTTGAGCCCCCATGGCTATGTGTGTGCAGGTGTTCTCTGATGTGACCTTCAGCTCAAGGATCCCAGAACAGTTAAGAGCCCCCTGAAAGTCCCTGAGATTTTCTGGATATATCATGCCTGTGACTGAGCATCTGGCAGGCTCCATGGAATGGGGCCCTTGGGGTTCCATAGAATCCTCTGTTGGATCTCCATTGAGGGGTAGGCTGACTTGCGAAGGACAATTCACTATGTCAAGAGATGATATCACCCACATGTGGTGTCTCTAAAAGCAGTCTGAAGCTGATGCCATAGATACGTAACACTGGGCAAAGACACTGTGAGAGAAATGCCCTGTGAGCACAACAGGACCCTCCCTGCAGGGCTGGGGCTGGACTACAGGGGGTGCTCCGGGCCCACTGAATACAGTGCCAAGCCCCAGGGCAGGTGCAGGGGCAGCCAGGAGGTGCTTCCTGTCAGGTTTGGGGTTTCCCTTTTTTGAAAACAGTCTAAAATAAGAATTTAATCATGACTGTTGACGTGTCTAATAATAATCTATTCCTTTGGGAGCATTTGTCTAGCTGAAAAAGTCAATGGGATGTTCATGTAATAGGGAGTTTCTAGGTCTTATAGATGCCTTAATAGTGAGGAGCTGGAGGACAGGGGTGGTTTATTAATTTATTGGGTCCATACTTTTGTGAGACACTCTAATCACCTGATAATTCCTGCCTTTCTCTTTAAAGTTCATGTTTCATTTTTCACAATGTCTTTAATAATCATCCTCCATTAACCTAAAATGTCTGGACTCAACTTTCTGTAAGTTTTCCTTCTATTCTTAGTTCAAGCTCTCTACATTTTGCAGTGAAAATAAAAATCAGCCAACAAATGTGCCTTCCCCATCTGAAAATGAACTCCACCAACATCTTGTCTTTTCTCTCTGGTCATGATACTTACTACCTCCAGCATCTTGATCACTGGTAAACTTGAAAGGCATCACACTTAAATGTTTACCTCTTTTCTCTTTCTATTGCAGATTTGTCATTTCAGTCGGTTCTTCACAGTAGCATTTAAAATTCTGTGCTGGTGTCCAGCCAAAGATTAACTTAATAATCTCTGTAAGTGCCAGAAGTTATTTTTCCTCTTATATTTTTCCTTTCCTGGAGTCAAGCAGGCCCTAGCAACTCACCCTCATCCACAGAATCATAGGCACAGCTGTTAGATTTTCTTCTCTGTGAACAAGAATTTATACCAGTTTCCCTCCAAGCCCATCAGCCCCCAAAGGTAAGGACACTCCATTTTGCCTCTGTGCTGCTCTGTGAGACCACCTGGTGAGATGGGCACCGCTGATTCTGGAGGTTGGATGCCATCCCTTCTCTTGCCCTTTCCCACAGCAGGTCAATCACTTTTCCCATCTCTTAAAGAGAAGGTCTTGATTTGTCCTGTCAATGTTTCTCATCCTACTTCTATTGACTTTCCTATTAACCACATCCAGACAAAGAGGTTATTTCCACTCCCCATACCTCCTACATTTTGAGTGGTTATGACCCATTCCCCATACCTCCCACATTTTTCCACATAAACAGCCTCCTTCATTAGTGTGGTATATTCATTGCAATTGATAAACACATTTTGAGGCTTTGCCACTGAGCATAGATTATAGTTTACATTGTAATTTACACTCTCTCCCACACAGTTCTGTAGGTTATGTTAAGATATATAATGGCCTATTTCTGTCACTGAAATGTCATTCAGGACAATTCTCAAGTGTATAATGTACACATTCCTTTTAATGTGTGTTCTCATGGATTCAGAGTTTAATTTGCACCATCAAAGCTCTGTATCTGTGGACTTAGAGTTTCTCTGAACTGGGGTGGCCCCTGGGTTACCATTGTATTTTAGGAGCAGAATATTTGCATTCTAGTTGTCATGGTTCACATATGGAAGGACATTTCATCTTCATAATGTCACCAATACATGTCAAGATGATTTAGATGGTGAGACTGGTAACATTTGTGCATATGTTTAGATGGGACTTTGGAGATCAGTTGATGCTGTAATGAGGTGAGAATTAGGAGAATGAGATGAATGAGATGAGATGAGATGAATTTTTGGTTTGTAAGATGAACATGTTAAATGGGACCCTGAGGATGTGATTAATTTAAGGATCTGGACATTAGGTGACTATCCCAGATTATCCAGATGGGCCTTTACTGTAATCACAATTTCCCTTATGAATAGGGAGCAGGGAAATACTCTATTTCAGAAGAAAATTCAAGTTGATGACTGAGGCAAGGTCCTTCCTTGCTGGGTGTGAAAATGGAGAAAGAGAACAAGAGCCAAGGAATGGATCTCTGGAAGTGGGCAAGGACAAGAAAAGAGATTTTCCCCTGGAGACTCCAGAGAGAGTGAGACTCCTTGTAGACCCCTTGCTTTAGTCACAGTGAACCTATTTTGGAATTCTGAGTACCAGAAAAATAACAGAATAAATGTGTATTGTATACTATTGTGGTTGTTATAGGAGCCATAAAAATTAATGCAGTGTTTATTTAATTTCAATATATGTGGATTTCTAACCTTCTGTGTCACCATATTAGGAGATTCCATGATTGAAAGTAAGATATTTCATTCGTGACAATATTGATACATTTACTACAAGCAGAGCTAGAAGGATTGATGTACATGTCTTGGAAAATTGAAACAACCGCCATGTTGATTCCATTACATGTTGCTGTCACTTGGCAGCTGAAAATTGCAGTTTATCACAGATGCAAAAAGCCTTCCTCAGGGAAACTTTGAAATCCTTCAAAACATTCAATACAAATTCACCTCATCTCAACATCCCAACAATATCCACTAATCACAACATCAACTTAAACCCCAAGTTTCATGTAAATCTCATCACTGTGATCAATGACCACACAGTACTGGACAATCCACAATGATGATTTGTCCTAATGTGGAGCCAAAAATATCTCCAAATTTCCCAGGTATTAGTATGGGGGAGACACACCTCCCCACTCTTGACCTGACAGTTCACCAGAAAGACATAACAGTGCTAAGTGTGCATTAACCAAATAATGGACATTTAATGTATAGAAAAAATAAAGTAACAGTGCTACAAGAATTATTCAACTCTGCAAAGACAGTTAAACATTTCAACAATGTTCTCTCTGTATTCAATAGATAAGTAGCAGAAAAAATCAATGAGAAAATAATAGACTTGAATATTATTAACAACCTGACCTCCCTAAACTCCTCCAACAAGACAACCACAGCTAACAACCTTATTCCTTTCTTTCTTCCTTGTTTGTTTTTAACTGAAGTTGAAATACTTCCTCTAATTTTACATTTTTTTCTTAAAATTAAATTCATTTTTCCCTTTTAATATCATGGCTGTTTTAATACATGAATACATCATAATGGAAAATAGATGTACATTAAGCTAACACACTGCAATTACATAATGCACCTTGACTGTGGACTTGCTTATGATATCTCTCCACTAGGATTATTGGGACACTCACATGCTTATGGGCAGGCATCTTCCTCACTCTAAGTCACTTCCTTCAAAGCTCACTCGCTTGGTCAGGGCAAATGTATCTCACTTCACTTATTAATCTCTATAATTTTTCCAGAATAAGAGCTATATCACATTTGCCTCCAAGCCCCAATATTTTCATGCTGCCCTGAATGGCTGTTTCCAGACAACTGTGACCTTGTGGGAGCAAATAGGCTTTTCATTCTTGTTCACTCCTGATTCCCCAGCAATCAGAAGTTCCTGGTCAAAGAAGGCTCCAAAACTACTTTTAACTAAAATATCAATTCAAGGTAATACATTTGAGATTCAGAGAGAGATATTGGGTGGTTCCAGGGAAAACCAGCACTGATAAACATAAATCTTCAAGCTAAAGCCCCCTTTCCTTCAGAACTATTACCATTTACATCATGTAAAGCTTTCAACAAAATCTGAGAGTAACAGCTGAGGCCTGAGGGCTCCTTAAAGAATCTTTCTTTAAATCGTAATGAACTATGACAGTGACCTTCTTGTTAGGTCAGAAGATCTCTTCATATTCACTCCCATCAAGGGTTCCCTCATGCAGGCAGTTCTGACTAAGGCCAGAAGAATGTACGTTTAGGCAGGGTTATGTGATTCCCATGCACTGTAGCAGGCAGAATGAAGGACTTATTGACTGTGGGCCTAAAATCAAGGAAAGACTTTCACAATTCAGGCTTCTCATTTCCCCAATTTTGATGCCTAGTACATTTATGCAGGTTGTAAATCATATCTTGAGTCACCAAACACATTTCAGGGAGGTTCTAAGTGTTAGCAGGCTTATTGTCAAATGATGAACTGACATCCCCCAATGGCCCATGTCTTTGGTACACACCTTACCAGTAACTCCTTGGATCATTCAAAAATAAATTCCTGTTCTCAAGTACTCGCCTCATTGTACACCCCTGGGTCATGCAACAACACAAAAGAGTGCTATTGGTTGTATTGTGTCCCCCCAAATTCATATGTTGAATTCCCCCAGGACAATGATATATGGTATTATTTGAAAATAGCCCAATTGCAGATCAAAGTAATTATGATAAAATGAGGTCATACTTTTGTAAATTTGTCTCTGTATCCACTGGTGCTGTTGCCCTTATAAAAAGAAGAGAGTGTACACAGACATCCACAGGGAGGATAAAGACATGGGTGGACAGAGCTGGTGATGAGAAGTGCCTCATCTACAAGTCATGGAACATTAAGTGTTTCCAACAAACCACCAGAATCTAGGAAGAGTAAAGAAGTTTTCCCATCTATAGGTTTTAGAGGGAGTATTGCCTTGCTGACACCTTGGTGTCAGAATTCTAAATTCCACATTGTGAGGTCAGCAATTTGTGTTTTTTTAAACCAATCAATTTTATTGACAGATTGAAAAAACATACAATTTATCCAAAGTGTACAATCAATTTTACTTGGCATAATCACATAGCTGGGTGTTGATCACTTAAATCATTATTAAGGCATTTTCATTATTTCAATAATAATAATAATAAACACAAAACAGACACACAAATAAGAAAATTCCTCATCTCTCAATCTCTCTGTTTATACCTGCTATTTCTGGCTATTCTTTCACAATTATTTAATTGTTTATTAAGCAGTTTTATTGAGATATATTCACCTACTATATGATATATTCAAAAGGTATAATCAATGGCTTTTAGTATAATCACAATATTGTACATTCATCAACTCAAAAATTTCAGAAAAATTTCATCATGTTAACAATAGCTCTATGAATATAATACAAGAAATCCTATAAGTAATAGTTGTGCTGCAATGAACAAAGGTCCCCAGACCCATATGTTAAGAATGATGGGTCACCATCCTTTTATAATTAACCATCTCAAGTATCTATCTGGGATTACCATTGGTTTAATGTTAAATTATGTTCCCAATTTAGACATGTTATTAATTTCAATACACATTTCTGTGGGTATGAACCCATTGGAAATAGGATATCATGAAGAAATTATTTCATGTTAAGGTGTGGCCCAAATTCATTCAGTTGGATAATTATCCAGATTAATGGTGGAATAAAAAGAGGGAATAAAAGCAGAAGCAGGAAGTCACCAGAAACAAGGGACAGAAAGGATAGGACATCAACATGTAATGAGAAACAGGAGATAAACAAAGGGAACCCAATATTTGCCATAGTCTGCCCAAATTTCTAGTGACCCTAGTGAAAACAAGCTTCTAGTTTCTGAAATTATCACATATAAATTCTCATTTTGTTGTATTTTTCATAGCTATTTGTTTAATCAGGAAATATTTTGATACCAGAAAGTGGTGCTGCTTTTAAAAATACTTAAAAATGTGGAAAATGGTTTGGAATTCTTTAATGCTTACAGCCTGGAAGAATTGTAAGGCACTTGAGAGGAAAGTTATAGATGGCTTTGGAGAAACTGTTCAAAATTTGGATGCCAACCTTATGTTCAATGAAGAAGTAAAAATAAATTTTTAATGTTTTATTGGAAGCTGAAGGAAAGGAGATTCTTGTGTTCAAGTAGCACATAAATTGGCTGAATTACATCCCAGTATTGGGTTGAAAGTGGAATGTGGAAGTGATAAACTTAGATATTTAGATGAGGTGGAATCTATGCTAAATATAGAAAATAAAGTATTGTTTCTCCTTGCAGCAAAGAATAAAATATGAGAGGATGTTAAGCACAAAAGAACCAGGAATTAATAATTCACAAAACTCTCAGCCTATCCAGACAACATGCTCTCAGCCTAGGGCCAGGGTATCACTATCAGAGCACTCCAGAGCTTCTGGGAATTAGTTCCCAGAGGACAGGGCCAGATGAGGTCCTCAATTAAAGAACTATATGCTAAAAGAATCAAACATGAACTCAGTCAACAATTTCAGTGGAAATGAGAATTGGAAATGCAATTATCCAAGATGGATATGTGCAAAGTCTTTTTGTCTTATGGTGAGGAATTCCATAAACTGCATGCAAAACAACAGGACTTTGAGAATTTGGGATGTAGAGAAAAAAATACCTTCCTGGACAGAAAGAAATAAAGAAAGAATCAATTGAATGAAGAGAAACATCAAGGGAAGAACAATGGAAGTGGAGATCCGGACTGAAAATATATCCTTGGGTCAGGAGAGAAGGTCCACTGAGGCCTTTGAAAATGGTGGGTCCAACCCTTTGCTTGGAGAGTACAGGCCTTCTGCCTCAATGTTCAGGGAAGTTTCAACCATCATCCCAAATCTCAGGGAATGCAGGGTCTATTCCCAGGTGTCCAAGGAAATTTCAGCCATTTCCCCAATGTTCGGAGAGTTTGGGGCTACAACCCAATTTTAACACAGGATGGCAGCCAATGCAGTGCACAGAGTGGGAAGGCCCAGGCCCTGCATTCAGGGAGAACATAGCCCCTGCATAAATGCCTAGAGATGGTGTGATGTCCCTAGAGTAGGCCTGGAGGACAAATATGAAGCCATAGGTATCTCTCAGACCTTGAGTTCTAATGGAGTTTGCCCTGCTGTGTTTGAAACTTGCTTGGGACTCCTAAACACTGTTTTCCTTCCACTCTATAATATGTCTGTCCCACAATTTTATTTTTAAAGGTGATGACTTTTTTTCTTGGTTTCAAAGGATAATCATATTGAAAGTAATGTTTCTCCAGGATGGAAAATATCCACAAATTATTTTGATGAGACTTTGAATTTAGAGTTGTTACAGAAGTGACAATGATTTGGATAAATGAGAATTGGGTGAATGTAATTTGCATGTATGAATAACATGTCTTTGTTGGGTCTGGAGAATAAACTGCATTATATTGAGTTCTGTATCCCAAATTAGACATGTTCTTCATCTAATTTCATATTCTTGTGGGAGTAAACCCATTGTAGCTTAGATCTCTTAAGAATGTTATTTTAAGTTACAGTGTAGCCCAACTGAAAGATGTTGGTTGAGAACTAACATGACTTACAAGATTCCATATAAAGTGAAAAATACTCAGATGGAGGAAGTCACATTAACCGAGAAGAGGAAAATAGGGCATCTCCAGGTAAGGAGAAACAAGCCAAAGAGCACCAAGATTGCAGCCAGCACAGAATGCTATCTTCCCTGGGAGGAAGCAAGCCTTTCTGGAGTCTGAAACTCTGATACAACAAACTCCAATTTGTTGAAGTCAACCAATTGTATGGTATTTGCCATGGCAGCTTTGAAAACCAAGATGCCATCCTTAATTTTAGGTTGCCTGCATCAAGATTTTTAACAGTACATAACTGATATGTGTCCAATCAGATAAACAAGAAACCATACTATTAATATGGGGGGGGGGAGGAAAGGGGGAGGATGTTGGGTACATGAGAGTCTCCTGTATTATGTGTTTGACTTTGTTCTGACATAAAACTTCTTTGAAAAGAAAATGAAAAATTATGAGACACTGGGAAATGGGAGGGGGAAGATGCCACAGTACAGACTGGACACCAGATATTGCAGTGATGAAAGGCAAAAGGTCAAAAAATTTTTAAAATATTTTTCATTTTTTAATATCCCAATATTTTAATTTAATTTTATTTTTAGTTTTTTTAAATTTTTATATATTTTTTCTCTTATATTTAAACTTATCATTATTATTTCATTTTCCTACTAATTGTATTTGGCTATTGTAATGGCTTCATCTTTGAAGAAGCTTTGGATCACAGAAGGCTTACAAATGGGGTGGGGGAGGATTTTTGGTGTGGTGTGTCAGGGATGGGGGATGCATGGGAGGAAGTTCACCTGAGCATAATTATAAGGTATATAAAAATGTTCAAATGTTCATGGGGCACTGTCACAATGGGTGGAGAATTACTCAGGAAATGAGAGAATAATGAATTTGCATCCTGGAGAGCTCTGCCACATTCTCTAAGGGAGCAGCAACAGTCCCCCAAGTGCAGGGGCAGTGACATGAAGGAGGATGATCCACTGATGGGCTCTTGATATTGATGACTAACTTTATGAGTCTTTGCTCTTGAATTTGCAACATAGCCTATTGTTATGAGGTGCCTAAGGGTTGCCTCCTGAGAGCCTCCTTGTTGCTTAAATGTGGCCTCTCTCTAAGACAAACTCAGCATATGAATGCATTACCTTCGTCCCAGCATGGGACATGACTCCCAGGGATGAGCCTCCCTGGCACCAAAGGATTGCTACCAAGTGCCAACTGGCAATGTGACTTGAAAAAGACATTGAATAAAATGGGGAAAAGGTAAAGACAAGTGAGTTTATATGGCTAAGAGACTTCAAAATGAGTCAGGAGGTCATCCCAGAGATGACACTTATGCACATCTCAGTAGGATCTCATAGAATTCCAAAGTGGATATCACCCCAAATAGTGGGGCTCCTGAGGGCTCTGGAGACACCGAGGTCCTGTATCAGGGTGGATAGCTCTGGAGTTTGGTGCCTTGCCAGTGGGCGCTACTTTGGAGTTTGTGCTCTTGAGAGTGACAGAGTTGGACTCAACTATGTCTGCCATGCACATGGCTCATCTATCAAACTTATACTTGTTGCTGGAGTTTGTAGGTGTGCATCCAGATACTTGAGTCTTTGGGCTGTCCATGTGCCAGCTGGGCCCAGAAACTCAGTGGAGCTCCAACTCTTACTCTACAGCTCATTGTACTCACCCAGGACAACTGGCAGGGAGATAATGATGGACAATGGCCATCACAGGGAAGGGAGAGATTCTGCAGCTGCAGGCAGGATAATCCCATCCATAGTCCTCATGGGATATAAGCCCCCTCTCAATTGGAGGTGGAGTGGACATCACCATCCCAGACTCCTCAGGATGGGGGGAAGAATTATGGTCTAGATTGGGCTTACTTGTATCTTACTCTAGACATACTGTGATTCAAGCAATGGAAGAAATTACAACACTGATGTGGAGCCAGTGGCCACTGAAGGCTCTGCTGGCAGGAAGAGGTAAAAACAGTTGTAATATGGGGGCTTTTTTTGGGACTTGGGAATTGTCCTGAATGACATTGCAATGACAGATATAGGCCATTTTATATCATCATATAACATGCAGAACTGTGTGGGAGAGAGTGTAGTCTACAATGTGAACTAAGGTCCATTCTTAATGACAAAGCCCCAGGATATGTTTATCAATTGCAATGAATGTGCCACACTAATGAAGCGTGTTTATGTAGGAGGTTGTTGGAGTTGTGGGAGGTGGGGTGTTTGGGAATCTCTATATTTTCTGTGGACCATTTATGTAATCTAAGTATCTTTTAAATGTTTTTAAAAAATAAAAAAAAAGAAACCATGCTAATGATTTGAAGATTAATTGGATTTAAATCACGGACTTTAGTCTTTACAAAGGGCAAACAATTTCCTTTGATCTCTACATTCCATAACCTTTGAACTCTCTATTCTGCCCTCAACCTAAATTTAAGAAATTTGGATTCAATAGCATGGGTTACATGCTGCCTCCACAGCCCTCTCTTCACAGAGGGACTAGAAATGAGACTTGGCTTAGTTTCTGTAATTGCCATGAGATCTCTTCTAAGTTGATTACTGTACATAGCACTATAAATGTTTCCAACAAATTGCTTCACTGAATTGTCACTTCACTGAACCTTTACCCAGCAAATGGGCAAAAAGGGAATAAACCACTGGCTTGTGTCCCCCATCCAAACCTCACCCAAGCAAAGATAACTGAGGAAAATGTCTTTGCATGGAAACTCCATGGAAAAGGGCATCTGGGAAGTACAATTCTTAGAATTTCAGCCTCTGTTTTACAGGAATTCATGTAGAGGAATCTCCAAGTGGATTTTAACACCAGAATCTATAATCAATAGAAAAGATGCAGTGGTGTGGGCTTCTCACACACCCCAATACCTCAGTGCCACCATTTGGCTCTAGAACTCATAGAAAGCAATGACTCTGCCTCTGACAATGATCTGAAACTCCTTGCTTTCTTTCCATTAGGTTCAATTTCTCCTTCTGCCCTCACATACAATCATCCACCCAAGAAATGTAATTATCATAGCTCCACACTTTGATTTGCCTTTACACCCAATGACACTCCTCATTATATGAGGGTCACAACCACATTAACATTTTCAAAGGACTCTCTTTGCCACCCTGAAAATTCTCACAAAGCCAGCTGAACACCATTTCTAAAATGAATGTCTAAAAGAGATGCTTTCATGCCAGTGCCCTCCCCTGGGATATGTGGTGTCTTCAATGTAATGACAACAACTTCTGACTTCCTAGAAGACTTTCTTCACCAGCACAGAAGCTTATCCTCCTAAAGATCCTTGCTTCTATTTGTCCTCCTGTCCTGTAGAATCCTGAAGTATCTTCACTTGTATCTGGCTCTGCAAAGCCTCAGCCTTCTCACCAAAAGTGTCCTTTGATGGTATGCCTTCTCAAACAAGTAGGCTCTTCTGGTTTCTTTATGGGGCTGACGGTGCAATGTTAGACCTCTAAGTCCAACAGCCCCCATAGACATTAGTCCTGTTGTCTTCCACCAACCTGCTTGGGATTCTGGACTGGGCATGGTGCAGAGTTGACCTGGGGATCCTGGGTCCTGGGGACAGACTGAAAGGAGACTCCACTGAGGGTTTTTCAGTTACTGGCCCAGAGAATTCCAGCATTTTATCTCCAACCTGTCTTAGCCTCCAGCCTCCCTGATTCTTATCTGATTTTGGGTGATTTTTCTGAAATTTTTCCACAAACCTTTCACTACCTTAGTGATGACCAGTGCATTTTATTTCCCCAAGGTCACAGGAAACTTTCTCCCTTCATCTCCATTCAATACACAATTGAAGAGGAATCAGAAAATAGAAGGTCAGCCCTCTGCACTGACCACTGGACACACCATTGCCCAAATCCATTGCCCATATTCAAATCTCATAGGATTATATTTTCAAACCTCCAGATATTATTTCTAAAAATAAGACAGATAGTCTCTGTTTGTGTATTAGAGAAAGAGAGGTGACACTGCTTTGCATGGATAGACATCCTGTCTACACACACATATTGCTCCCCTTCCTCCTGTGATCACAATTAACATACATTCCAGGCCCTTGATATCTGGTAGGGCCATATGATGGATTATTCACAGCTATAAACTATGCTGCTTGATGGCCTGGCCAATTAGAATACATCACATCTGGAATTGCAGAATCTCCCCTCTTCTGAACCTACCTTTCTTTCCACCATTTAGGAATGCTTGTCCAATCATGTATGGATGGGTCCTGAGTAATTGTCTGAAACAGATACCATTCCTTACCAGAACACCTTATAATCAAGGGTGAGCAAGGTATAGACCTCTTTTGATATATTTTTATTACATTGAAGTTTGTTACAATACTTAGAATGCATTGATAGATAGACCTGGGCAAATAGAGGAGGGAAATAAGAACCCCATAGTCCAGTTAGGCTGAAGGTTTAGGAAAACAGCTGAAAGCCCAAACACCTTGAAGCCAATACCTCT
>JAQZBX010000564.1:0-53424 GCA_029593785.1 Cabassous unicinctus | reverse complement strand
ATTATCACTAGATAATACAGCTAAGCATTTGTGAAAACAGGCAGAGTGTATTGAAAAGTTAGATTGGCACACAAGGAAATTAAATATTCATGAAAGAAGAGAAAATTTTAAAAATACAGAATTTTCTTCTACAGATCCACAGTTGGGGAATAACCCATGAAAGTGTGTGTGGAGATCTGACTCTAAGAACAAGATGTACGTCTGCTCCTCCAGGAAGATCAGGGCTATACATGGGGGTTCCTGGGGGGGGGGAGGCCAAGTTCCTATTTCCTGACCTTGTGGGGATACAAGATTGAGCAGCTTCAAGTGATTCACTAAGCTGTATACTTATTTGTGCATTTGTGATCATTCATAGTAAAAAGGGTACAACAAAATATAAATGAAAGCACAGACTGCAGCATTTGTCAAAAGACTCCATCACATCTCAACTCCAATTCCCCACCGCATCTCTACTCCAGCCCCACCTGAGTTCCAGCCCAGACACTCTGTAAAATGAAAGATTTATATATTCTAAGCAATGCTGCAAAAAATTCAGTTTTTGAAACTGTGCCATACCATTTTCTGTTAATTAAGTCTAATGCCAATGAGAATATCCATGTCACAAGTCAAAATACAATATGAAGAAATAGTTTGATACATATTTCATAACTGACAGTTCTATAATTCAACTCCATGTCAGAGCCAGGGGTCTTGTTCCTGAACATCCTCAGAGCCCAGGACTCCTGCCATATTCACTCTGTGAGCAACGAGCAAGTTGAAGCCACATCAGCCCTGGAGGGAGTGAAGAAGGGGGCCAGCCTGCACTGAGCACAGTGTTAAGCCCTGGGAGTTGGTGTAGAAAGAGGCTGGCAAAAGGTTTCTTGTCAGGGTCTGGGACTCCTTTTCCTTGACTAGGGAATGGCTTACCAGAGAAGTCAGTCTTCTTCCAGCCTCTGTAATGTCCTCACTTTTTCACTTTATCAGGCAAGTGATAACTTTGTTATGCAAAGTTGCAGGGCAGATTAAAAAGCCTGCCTAGAACTTGGGCTTGGAGCAGTTATCATGTGTGAACCCGTGGTAAACCCCTATCTTTATATCAATGTTAAATACTTCCACCAACACAAGATAAAATCCACAATAACAACTAATCTGCATTGGTCCATGGCCAACCCCCCAAGGACTGTTTATTCTCCAATCCCAAGGGAACCAGGACAATGTCCACTCTGACAGCCCCAGGCTGAGAGGGACCAAGATATCACAGGGCAAATGGGAGGGGTTATGCTGTCAGCAGCTGCAAACACTCCCCATATATTGGGATGGGCCTGTCCATCATCATTGTTTTGTTGGTTGTACAGGGCAAGTCCAAATAACTGGAAAGTAGGAGTTGTTGGATACTCTGCTGGGATTCAGAGCTCAACTGGCATTTGAACAGTCAAAAGATTTAAGTCTCTGTAAAACATACTTAAGCAGTACAAACCAGTATGTACTTAACAAGTACATTTCTTGATTTAAAAGAAAATTCCCAGCATAGTAGGAATAGAATGAAACTTCCTTAACATGATATAGGCCATACAGGAAAAGCCACAACAAACATAATCATGAAAGACAGAAAACTTTCCCTCTAGGATATGGAACAAGACAAGGATGCCCACTGTGACAAATGTTATTCAGCTGTAAATTCTAACCAGAGCAGTTAGGCAAAAAAAAAGAAAAAAGAAAAAAAGAGAGATAAAATGTATCCACATTGGAGAGGAAGGAATAAAATTTTCACTAGCTGCAGATGAGAAGATCCCATATAGAGAAAGTCCCAAAATATCTCTAACAAAGCTAATAGAACAATTAAAGGAATTCAGCAAAGCAGTGGGATACAAGATCAACATGCAGAATTTGGTTGTGTTTCTATTCACTAATAATGAGCAATCTGAGCATGAAATCAAGAAAAAATTCCAATTTCAAGAGGAAGTAAAATCATCAAATATCTAGGAATAAATGTGACCAAACATGCAATATACTTGATACACAAAAAACTACAAAACCTGGCAAAAGGAAATCAAAGAAGACCTAAATAAATGGAAGGACATTCCATGTGCATGAATTGGAGGACTAAATATTGTTAAGCTGTCGATTCTATCCAAAATTATTTGCACATACAATGCAATCCCAATTGAAATTTCAACAGCCTATTTTGGAGAATGGAAAATTCTAATTATCCAATTTATTTGGAATGACAAGGGGCCCTAAATAGACAAAACTATCTTGAAAAAGAGGAATTAAGTTGGATGACTCTGAAATCCTAACTTTATAGCTTATTACAAAGCTAAAGTGGTCAAAACAGCATAAATTCTCACAACAATAGATATATTGAGCAATGGAATTGAATTGAAAGTTCAGAAACAGACCCTCACATCTAAGGATAATTGATTTTTTACAAGGTTGCCAAGCCCATTCAAATGGGAAAGAATAGTCTCTTCAATAAGTGGTGCTGGGAGAAATGGCTATTCATATGCAAAAGAATGAAAGATGAGCACATATCACACCATATTATAAAATGAAGGAGAAACTTAATTTGTATAGAATTTTATTAGGTTGATTGTAAAGGTTTGGAAATGCATGATGATGATGGTAGCCCCTTATTTTGAGAGTAATTAAGAGCACTGAATTATATAGGCGAATGTTTTCAAACGGGGAAACCTCAGGCATAACACAGGGAACGTTATAGTAGATGATGGACTAGAGTCAATAGTACAAGTTAAAGAGTGTTCCTTCATGAATTTTAACAAATGTACAAAACTAATACAAGCTGTTAATAATTAGGTAGTATATGGGGGGAAACACACCTGATGTAAACTTTGGGCAATAGTTAAGAGTACTGTTTTTTCCCTTTATTTTTAAAGGAGCTTTAGAGTACATAAATGTTACATCGAAAATAGAGGGGGATCATGGGGGACCCAGGTGGCGAGCCGGCGCCGCTGCTGGGCGCTGGAGGGCTCTGGGCGCTGCGGGCGGACTGGGCATTCCTGGGCGGCTCATAGCCTGCGCATCTTGCTGCTGGGGGAGCTGCTGAGCGCCACCTTCTACCGTGCCCGAGTGCTGTTTCTGAACAGGACATCACTCCGCTGGGAGGGCGTGCAGGCCAGCCAGGCGCTGCTGCTCTTCAGGGGCGTCACCTACCTCGTGTCGCCCTTGGCGGCTGGCTGGCCAAGGCGCTGGTGGGCAAGGGCGCGCGCCCTGCTGCTCAGCCTGGCGCTCTACCTGCTCCAAAAGCTTGCCTGCCCCGCGCTGCCCGCGCCCCAGAGCGCTGCCCTCTGCGGGCCCCTGCGCCCCGTGCATTCTCAACTACTCTGCCCTCGCACGGTACCGCCGCCCTCTACTGCGCTACCGCCACCTTAGCAGCGCTGGTGCTCCTGGGCCTGGGCGTGGGCACCGTGAAGGCCAACATCACACCCTTCTGCGCCAACCAGGTTAAAGGTGGAGATCCAGAAGCCCCCAAGCATTTGTATCCATTCCAGCCCTCATCCTATCTCGAGTAACCTATACTCCAGGTTTTCAATCTATGTTTTTATTCTTGGTATTTAGTTCATGTTAATGAAACCATACAACATTTGTCCTTTTGTTTATGACTTATTTCACTCAGCATATTGTACTCATGTTTCAACCATGTTTCATCATTTGTGCCCCAATTTCCTTTGTGCTTATAGAAGCAAAGTATTCCATTGTATGTATATACCACATTTTGTTTATGCATTCACCAGTTGATGGATTCTTGTGTTGTTTCCATCTTTCGGCATTTGCAAATCATGCTGCTTTGAACATCAGTAAGCAAATGTCTGTTCATGTCATTGTTTTCAATTCTTCTGGGTATATTCCTAGTAGATATATTGTTGGATTATATGACAGCTCTCTATTTAGCTCCCTGAGGAACTGCCAAATGGTCTTCTCAATGGCTGGAACAATTTACATCCCCCCCCTCCCCAAAGTGAAGGATTTTTCCTATTTCTCCAAATTTTCTCCAAGGCTTATTTTTTTCTGTTTTTTAATTGCCACAATATGAAGTGTGAGGTGATATCTCATTGCAATTTTGATTTGAATTTCCCTAATAGCTAGGGATGTTGAACATTTTTTCATGTGCTTTTTTGCCATTTGTATTTCCTCTTTGGCAAATGTCTAAAGACTTTTGTTCATTATTTAATTGGATTGCTCACCTTTTCTTGTTGAGTTGTAAGCTCTCTTTATATAGCATTGAAATCAAACCTTTCTCAGATATGTGGTTTCCAAATATTTTCTCCCCTTAAATGGGCTGACTTTTCACCTTCTTGACAAAGTACTTTGCATCACAAAAGGGTTTTACCATACTGTTTTGGTGTAAGAATCCACCACCTACCACGAGGTTTTGAAGATATTTCCCTATATTTTCTTCTAGGAGTTTTATGGTTCTAGATTTTATATTTATTTCTTTGATCCATTTTGCGTTAATTTTTTGTGTAATGTGAGAGCTAGTGTTTTGTCTTTTCTTTCTTTCTTTCTTTCTTTCTTTCTTTCTTTCTTTCTTTCTTTCTTTCTCTTTCTTTCTCTCTCTCTTTCTCTCTCTTTCTTTCTTTCTTCCTCCCTCCCTCCCTCCCTCCCTCCCTCCCTCCCTCTCTCTCTCTCTCTCTCTCTCTCTCTCTTTCTTTCTTTCTTTCTTTCTTTCTTTCTTTCTTTCTTTCTTTCTTTCTTCATTTTCTTTCTTTCTTTCCTTTCTTTTGGATATGGATGTCCAGTTCTTCCATTGTCATTTGTTGAATAGACTGTTCTGACACAGGTGGGAGGGTTTGACAGCCTTATCAAAAATCATTTCACCATAGATGTGAGGGGCTGTTTCAGAACCACCAATTCAGTTCCAATGGTCTTTATATCTGTTTTTATGGCAGCATCATGCTGTTTTTACTACTGTAAACAGGTAATATGATTTAAAGTCCAGAGGTGAAAGTACTCCAAATTAATAATAATTTTTAAGATTTTTTGGTTCTATGGGGTCCCTTACCATTCCAAATAAATTTGATGATTGTGTTTTCCATGTCTTTTAATTAGATTGTTGGAATTTTGTTGGAATTGCAATGAATCTGTATATCAATTTGGATAGAATTGACATCATAACAATATTTATTCTTCTAATCCATGATCACGGAATGTTCTTCCACTTATTTATGTCTTTTTTGATTACTTTTAGCAAAATAATGTAGTTTTGAATATAATTCATGAGTATTTTGTTGAGGATTTTTGCATCCATATTCATTAGGTAAATGGGTCTGTAAGTTTATTTTTTCATAATATCTTTATCTGGTTTTCATATGAGGATGGTATTAGCCTTACAGAATGAAATTGGTAGCATCCCTTTGTTTACAATTTTTTGGAAGCGTTTGAGTAAGAATGGTATTAAATCTTTTTTGTATGCTTCATTGAATTCACCTGTGTAGCCATCTGGTTGCATGCTTTTCATTTTGGGGACAAGTTTGATGACTGTTTCAATTTATTTAGTTGTGATTGTTTCATTGTGATCTTATATATCTTCAAGTGTATGTTGTTCATATGTTCCTAGGAATTTTTCCATTTCATCTATACTTTCTAGTTTGTTGGCAATTATTCATAGTGTCCTCTTATTGTCTCTTTTGTTTCTTAAGTGTCAGTACTAATGTTCCTGTTTTCATTACTAAATTTATTTATTTGTCATGTGAGAGACTCTTATAAAATCTCATACTATTTATAGATATCTCCTATCAATTTTGTTCCCTAGAGAACCCTGACTAATAAAGGGCTCTCATAGGTTTCTACCTTCTTCCTCCCAAGGCAATGATAAAATAACAGTGATAACAGCAAACAGCTCTTGGTCCCAACCATAAAATTCACATACTAAGTTTCTGCTGTAATCCCCAACTTGTTTCTTGTCAGACTGAATCTCATAGGGGTGAGGTCACCTCCTCAGAGACACAAGGCAGGAGGGGATGGAACTGTGGTGGGCTTTCTGTCACTGCTGAGTTCTAGGATTTCAGACATGATCCCAGAATTCAGTTTCACAGGCCTCAGGAGGGGAACTCTTGAGTCACTTTTTAGGAAGTCTATTTCCTGGACAAGGAGTTGCCCTCTAGCCATTATGAGCTCATCCCTTCTGCAAACCATTAACTGTGTGGATATATTGACAAGGATCTCCATCTTATTTCCCTTGATGTAGTGGAAACCATTTTCACTCAATCCAAAATTCACTGGAATAGAAAAAGAAAGCATGAATTGGCCTTCTTTTTGAAGCAAGAAGGGATACTTGAATGTATCATAGGACTGCTGTAAAGAAGTATCAGAACTTAGATGACTTAATACAATACAAATATATTATCTCAAAATAAATATATAGTTCAGGAGGCTATACAGCTGCTTAGAAATTTTAAAATATAGAGTAAGGATACTTACTCCCATTTCAATTAGTTTCTCCTATGTACAAAAATAGTTGAGAATTTTAAGTGTAAACTTTTCACTGTCCAGGGGAGAGCAGAGATTTACCTCACTGCTGAGTTCCAGAGGATGGGAGTGAGAGGTGGGAATAGCTCCTGATGGAGTTTATACAGTCTGGGAGATCCCCCCTGTGGAGACACATCATCTTAGCTGAAAGACTCAAGGAAACAAACAAAAAAGTGAAGAAACAAACTGTGGTTTCCAGAAGGAGAAGAAATTCTGCCACAATTTTAAGTCCTCCACTCACTGAATTTCCAGCCTGCTGGCTTCCCTAAAATTTTGGAATCATGCCCTCAACACAACTCATATAATTTTTTGCCCTACTGAAGTCACAGTGCTCTATGGGATGTAGGCTTGCCAGAAAAATCACTTATGCCCTTATGCAATTTCCTTAGAGGAAATCTCTTTTATTTATATGGTTATATATCCTGTTCTATTTGTTTCTCTGGAGATCTCTACAAATATACTTATCTAGACATTGATAGAAATGTAATCAATATTAATTACTTCTTGTCCTAAAAACAGATACCTATAATTAAACCCTCAGAAGAGCTCCCACGAGCAAACCCATCTTACTAAACCACAAATACCATCACCCAAATCCTAGGGAGTTCTGTCTCTCCCAACATTCATGGTGGAGAAATATGGAGGAAATTCTGTTTTCTCATAGAGATTTGATTCTACTGTGTCTCCTGCAATACCAGGTGCCCCTGCTTCATGGTGAGTGCTGAGCCATTTCAAATATGGCTTCCTAGAAAATATTATCAGCATGTGGTACCAGTATTGATTTTCAACTTTGCCTTCTTCTCAGCAGGCAGTGGGATCAGTCAGTAGGAGATTATCTCCCACCTCCCCTGACCCACACACATGCACCTAGACTGTTCAGATCCATAATTTAGGAATAAGAATAATTCCTGGCACCAGAAGTGGCTGTGTTTGTGTGAAAGATGTGAACTAAATTCCCAAAGCAGAACCTCCACCTCTATGCAGACATGCAAATGACACTTCACTCTGCTGCTCATCACACAGTCATGTGTGAATTCCAACTGATCCTCTGAGGGAGGGAAGATGTGGCTCCAATAAGAACTTTCTGACAAAGGATGAAAAGGCAGCCAACTCAATGGGAAAAAATATTTGGAAATCACATATCTGATAAGGGTTTAATATCCAGGATATATAAAGAGATGTTACAACTCAACAATAAAAAGACAAATGACCCAATTAAAAAATGGGTGAAAGACTTGAATAGACATTTCTCCAAAGAAGAAACACAAATGGCAAAAAAAAAACAAAACCAAAACACACACACACGAAGAAATGCTCAACATCACTCATGATTAGGGAAATAAAAATCAAAACTACAATGAGATATCATTTCACACCTATCAGAATGGCCACTTTTAAAAAGAGAGAACTCCAAGTGTTGGAGAGGATGTGGAGAGATAGGAACACTTCTTCACTGTTGGTGGGAATGCAGAGTGGTACAACCACTATGGAGGACTGTTTGGCAGTTCCTAAAAAAGTTGAATATAGACTTGTCACATGACCCTGCAATACCACTACTGGGTATATACCCAGAAGAACTGAGAGCAATGACATGAACAGACATCTGCACACCAATGTTCATAGCAACATTATTCACCATTGCCAAAAGCTGGAAACAAACCAGGTGTCCATCAACAGATGAATGGATAAACAAACTGGGGTCTATTCGCATGATGGAGTATTATGCAGCTGTAAGAAGAAATGAAGTTGTAAAGCATATGGCAACATAGATGAACCTGGAGGACATTATGTTGAGTGAAGCAAGCCAGACACAAAAGGACAAATATTGTTTAAATGCATTACTATAAACCAAATATATTGTGTAACATATTGTTTGACTCAAAAAACAATTTATATGCATCCATTACATTTAATTGAGAAATGTATATATTTATTCATCTGTGTTTAGTTTTTAGTTTTTAATTGTTTATATTTTCAATTATTAAATGTACAAAATAAACTTAAAAAAAATAAATAAGAAACATAACATATATACAAAAAAAAAAAAAAAGAACTTTCTATGAGGAAAGAAGGATGTGCTTGTGGAAGTGTTGACTGGATCTGTTCACATAGGATCCACTCCCTCATAGGACATTGATCATGCTACTGGCAATGGTTACATAGTTGAAATTGTTGGCTCTTTAGCCAAATAATATTGATTAACATGGAATTCCTACACATCTAGAATATGTGGTGTATGTATTTCCTGAAATTTTCAACTTTCTTTGAGCCCATTTGTCTATTGCCCCAGGGATACATCCACATGGAGTCTGATAAAGCACATAATCAAAGGATACTGCTCATGTCCAGGGCACAGTCAGGGTGTATATATATTGAATTATGATATGGATTTGGTTCTTATTTAAGAGAAAATGGTGGAAATTCTGTATCATGAAACTATCAAACCAGTGTAAGATTAATTGGCTTTCTTAACTTTTAGACAAATCAGTTTTCACTACAGTGAATATTCTGAGAAATAAAAGGGTATATTTCTTAGTGATAATTTGTCAGTTTATCAAGAAAAATACAGTACCAAATAACATTTTAAATTACATGAAAGAAAAAAAACTGACAGTTATTCAAGAATGAGTGAAATCAAAAATTATAGCTAGAAATTCCATTTTCTCAATAATCAATAGATGTTTAGACAAAAATAAATTATAATATGTAAAGCTTGAACAATGTTTTTGACAGATTTGACCTCATTGGCATTGTGGAAATAAATGAAGAACACCCAAATGATAACAACCTGGGACTGTTTATTCAGGCCTTGGCACCTGTAGTCAGCCACTACCACTTGTATTTGACAAGAGTCTCTTCTATGAATTGGATTAAATTAGCATTTTGATGACAAATGTAACATACCTATTGACTTAATAATTATTTGCTATTGTACTAACCTTTTAATGGATGTTATAAAAATTACAATAAGCATTTTTAAATCATCTCATTCTACCCTTAAATATTTTAATTCACTTTGAGGATGTGTAAAGACACTAGGACAGCACATTTCCAAATCCTCCCTTTCCTCCCTTGTAGACTTGTTTTCTTCCAATGCAGAATACTCATTTCTGAAAAACACCTTTAAACATTTATCAAAGTGTGGTATGTTAGGAAGAAATTCTTCCAGTATCTGCCTATCTGAGCCATTCCAATGTAAAGGCTCTTTTCACTGGGTGTAGAAATCTGGATTGTTTTACTTTTTCTTTCCTAATTAAAGTTTTCATTCCATCTTGTTTCCATGGTTTTGATGACCAGTATCTTGTAATTAGTTTTCTTGTTCTTCTGTAAGTAGGAAATCATCATCCAAAGCTCTTGGTTGTCTTCAACATTTAGTCTTTGTATTTCAGCAGTTTTAGCATATTATACATCTCTCTCTGACTCTCTCTCTCTCTCTCTCTCTCTCTCTCTCTCTCTCTCTGTGTGTGTGTTTGTGTGTGTGTGTTTATTATGTTTAAGGCTATATGAGATTCTTGAATGTGTAATTTGGTGTCTGTCTCTAAATTTAGAAAAATTTTGACCAATATCCTACCAAGTGTTTCTTTTCTCTGATTCCCTATTTTTTATCCTTTTGGCTCACAGGCTATCCCTACACTAAACTATGGGATATTGGCCCACAGTTCTAAGATGATCTACTCTCTTTTACCATGTTTCAAATTTTTACTTTTTTTCCCATTTATATAATGTGTATTCACCTAAGTTTTATTATTTTTTTTTTATTTTGTGGCATCCGTATTAAATCTCCTGAGGAAGGCAATTTTCATTATTGTTCATATGTTACTTTTTTGTATTGCTTGTGTTTGTACTTAATTCCTTTTAATAAGTGCACTATTTCTATTGAAGTTGCCTATCTAATCTGGTCATCTGTCTGCCTTTTCCCTTTTAATAAAGATTTTAACATAATCATAATTGCATTAAATTCTTTCTTTTATACTTGAATTCCAATATTTAGGTCACATATTAAACTCATTCTATTATTTTGTCCATTTTGATTGCTCTCATGGATTTTTATTTTCCTGGACATTTTTGTGGAAAGAAAGCAATAATGGATATAATTGTATTATTTTATTTTTCTTTCTTTTTAATTATAATTGCAATTCTTTTTTTTTTTCTGCTTATGTGCCTTCTGCAGTGCCTTTTGTGTGGATGTTTGTGTGAGTATAGTGAAAGTTTATTTGGAGTTTATTGTTAATATATACACATGAGTTGATGTTTTTTCTGCCGTGGCACAATAAATTTTGTTTTTTTCTACCGATATCTTGTTTTGTCTCCCTGCTTTGCTTGCAATCAGTTACTTGTTCCCTAAGCTGAAATCTAACCTCGTGTTTTCTAATGGTTGTCAGAGAGGTGGATGAGACTGGGCTAAGGGGGAAGCACTCTCTGATCTCCTGACTGAGCCTTATTCTTAAGCTTGCCTTGTGAAGCTAAGTCTGGGGAGTGGCTGTCCATGTGTCCCTTTCCAGAACAGAGACAGATCTGGAGCTAAAATGAATTACTGCTCCTGAGGGTCAAATATCTTCAAATTGCATTAAATTCTTTGTTTTATACTTTGAACAATGCTATTTTTCCCATCTTTTACCTACCACAGCTGTAAGGATTTTCTTTCCTGCAGAGTCCTCTGCTACTTGTCTTGGTGTTCTTCCCTGGAGATAAGGCTTTTATTCCTGAGGGAAGATACAAGAGGTGGTGAGAGAGTATTGGGTAGATGCTATTCACTTTCCAGTTTCTAGAGGGTTTACATTTACCTGTGCCCACAGGATACAGGTTGAGATGGAGATTAGTACACTGTGTCTGCAAATGGTCAGTTGAGAGGTAAGGACAGGGTGATATATTACTGTCTGAGGCACACAGTGAGGGGAAGGCAGTGTGAGCCCAGACTGACATCCTCCCTGCAGTCTGGCCTCCAGTGGGTGCTCAGGACTACATAGCTGGAGGATCATTTGATTTCAAAGACAAAAGAGGGTGAATTTTTCATCAGAAGTTTCATTTAAAGGCCTGCATTCCCCCTTCTTTCCTAGTGAACAGTTGTTCTGACCAGTGATCCATGTGCATGAGAACAGGGGGACAGTCCAGGAGCTGAGAGCAGAGTGAGCAGCTTTGATGCCCATGGCTCTGTTGGAACCCACAGGAGTCTGGCAAGGGGCTGCAGATGCTAGCCAGCTACAACAGCCATAATGACCACAACTGTAGTTCAGCCATCCATGGCCAGGATGCCTGCCAAAGACAGTTCCAGTTGCCACTTACAACCAACCACACAAATGCTCAGAACCACACAGACGGACCCACTGTGCAGGGAAGTCAGAAGGAGCCCAGGCCATCAGCTCCCTGCAGGGCCAGCAGGACTGACCCCTGGGGTTCTGAGGAGCACTGAGTCAGGGGCCTAGTTGAGAAAAAGATGCTTAGGCAGGGGCAGGAGTAACTCAGGGCCATGGAGTCCAGGGGCCAAGTGAGGAGAGATCTAGGACCATTGAGCACCAGGGCCAGGTTGAGAGGAAGTTGAAGTGGAAGGATAAGGGACGTTCCCTGCAGCCTCTGGACTTTCTTCTCATGGCTTCTCTGTTCACCTCTGTGGGAAGGCTTTGGTTTTGCCTTACTATGTGTTTTTAGGATAGAGAGTCAGTGGAATATCTTTAAATCACTTCTATTTGGGCAACTCCATTGATAAATAAAATCTATAAATTTATGTAAAACAAACACACATAGAAGTTCATTCACCTAAAATGATTTAATGAAATGTCAATGTCACAATGAATTCAGAAAACAAAGAGATGTGGAAATAAGTCTTCAATGAAAATTGCAATTTGACCTTCAGCACAGAGTTCTCATGGTGACATAATTTATTCTGTATGTAGATTTGGTTTTTCTCCCTGCACCTCCCCTCACAGCACTTCCACCCATGGGCTTTCTGAAAGCCAAATGCACCAGGTCCTAACTTGGCACATGCCTTATGATGTTGTCCTTAATATCTTAATCCTGCATAATCACTGGTGCCTTTAGTGTCCAGACCAAGTCCTTTCACCTCATGGTGCTGCCTCAGCCACAAGGAACATGACTAGGGATGAAGGTCTTAGCAAATTTATCATTAAATCTACAACTGATACTATTAAATTTCCAGTTTGCAATATGCTGCCCTCAAGTTCCCTCTATGATACGATGAAGTAGAAAGAGATATTCAGATATGAGAGGATCTACATCATTCAGTGTTCAGGTGAGGAGATTGAGGGTGAATAGGGATGACCTCCCTCACTTGAACAGGTGTGACAAGTCATGGGCAGGACCAAGGCAGGTGTTCCCTGGGCAATTCTGGTGTCCAAGGTGAGGTCACATACAGGCCCTTTCTGACTCCCATGAAGTACTAATAACATGGGAGTTATTAGTGCTACTTGCTAATAATGACAGCAGTGGAAACTTCTAATAACACTGACAACTTACTAAATTTACAATCCTGAAGTTAGTAGTGAGGAATGGCATCACGAAAATGGAAAAGTGGCACCAAACACCCTACCCACACTGATATTTCAAAAATCATCCAGAATCCATTACAGCCAACATTGTCAGGGAATATAAACATACAATAAATTCCTTTTTTATTCCATAGGTGTATATACACTCACATAGTCATATATAATGACTGGGAAAGTGGCACAATAATCATATTCCAAAACCATCCTTGATCCTTGGCTGCATCTGAGCCTCTGACCAGCTAATTCAACACATTTTCTGATGAAGGTAGAGGAAACTGGGCTGGATGATGGGGCACCCCAAGGAGAGGACTGTGTTCCCCAAGGGCTCAACCAACATCCTCCTCCAAGTGTGCCCTTATGACAAGGGCCTTCCCTCATCCCCGTTCATTTTACATACAGTTACCTCCCAGATGCAAATCACCACATGGGCAGACAGATGAAACCACAGCACAAATTTACTTAAATTTAGGTTCCTTCTGTGTCAAGAAATACATTTTCCAGGCCTCAGGGACCTCATCCACAAGAACATGAATGCCTTGTGGTTCTTCCTCTTTCTGGTGGAGGCTCCCAGATGTGAGTGTCTCAGAATTCAGACATGAAGGTAATGGGGATGATGCATCTTAGCACAGAATCACTGTTATTCTCCTTGTTCTCAGGTGTCTTCTCCCAGGTGCAGCTACAAGAGTCAGGACCTGGCCTGGTGAAGCCCTCACAGACCCTGTCCCTCACCTGCACTGTCTCTGGAATCTCCTTAACCAGCATTCATATGCACTGGGTGCACCAGGCCCCAGGAAAGGGGCTGGAGTGGGTTGGCAGGATACTTAGTGGTGGAAGCACATACTATAACCCATCTCTTCAGTTCCAACTCAGCATCACCAGAGACACCTCTAAGAATGAAGTTTATTTAAAGTTGAGCAGCCTGGGAGTGAGGGCACAGCCATTTATTATTGTGCAAGAGACACAGTGAGAGGAAATCAGGGTAAGCCCAAACACAAACCTCTCTCATGACACAGAAAAGGGCTGGGCTGCATTGGGTGCTAAGGACCACCAGGGGGTGCTCAGGGACCAAGCCCAGCCACAGCTGCAGAGAGGGTCTGGGGAGGAGTTCCATTTGTATTCTAGATTCAACCTCAAAACTTTTTTGTTACTAATTCTGTGTGTAAATACTGACATACATACATATTATTTTAACATCATATGCCATACGGGAGGCAGGCAAGGTTACCATAAAGAACTTCTCACAATCTTAATTCCCCCTACACAACCATAAGTTTCTGAAGGCAGAGTTTACCTGACAGAACTGACAGGCATGTAGACCTTCTCAGATGTGTGCTTGGACCTCATAAATTGAGCACATCCTGGGAATAAAGCATGACTCCAACTGCCTCCACCCTGTCCTGCATCTCTGTGTGGGAAACAGCTTCTCGTGGTGCATCTTGTGTCTAAGGAGTGAGTGTTCCTGTTTCCCATTGTGCAGGGTCAAGTGCACATAAAGGTTTCAGGCCAAGGGCAAGCACACCCTTCCTGATCACAACTATCCCCTGAAGCCTACCTGTTGTAATCTCAAAGTTTCTGGGTGAAAGGCTGGGATATGAGACAATGGAGAGTGTTATGAATAGCACCCAAGTTGCCCCTGCACCTTCTCCTAATGGAACATTTGCCTTGTCATGTATTGTGCACTCTCCTTAGAGTATACTATATTTTCCCAGTTGTTTCCTCCCAATCTGCATTGGTTTTTCACCAGTGTCTTCAAATGCCTGCTTAAAAGTCCTTCATCTCCATGTTAAGGCTTTCATTTCTCACTAAGAAGAGGGGAGGTGGATCTGGACCTGCTTTCCATGATGTGTCTGTTTCCTCCCTCTTTCTATTGGATTCCAACAATGGCATAGAATACTTGTTTTGCTTGTTTTCCATATGCAGGTGAAATCTTTGTTCTGTAGTGGAGCTAGGGATGTGGTTGTGGTTGTATTTCTACAATAGATGCTGGCCCTCTCCCCATGTACCACTTAAGGAGGGGAGTTTTGTTTACTTTGCATGATTCATGCTGGTAGTGTGTGCATGTGTGTGTGTGTGTGTGTATTCTCCTTAATTCTGCAGTAAAATCATGTAGTAGTAGTAATCTGGACCCTGGGAGAGGCTCACTTTAGCAAATTTACCAGTAGCTGAATTCAGTTTTATCAAAATTAATAACTAGTGATTTAAGAATTGTCATTAAGATTGTAAAGATAGAACCCATCAAATGGGGCAAGCATTTATAATTCATACATATAATAATTGACTTTTATATAGAATATGTTAATTATTTACATCTAAAAAATGGCACAAAGAAGATATACAAATGGTTAATAAAGAAACAAAAATAGCATTGCATGATTTGTCATCATGGAAATATAAGTCAAAACTACAATGCAATATCATTTAATATCCACAATGTGGGATAGAATAAAAAATTAGGGTCACAACATGTATTTTAGGGGATGTGGAGAAATAGGAACCCTATTACAATGCTGGTGGGAGTGTTAAATAACTATCTTTGAAAACAGACCTGCAAGTCCACAAATTATTACATAAAAAATTATCTGATGAACCTACAGTTCCACTTCTAGGTATATATCTGAAAATATTGAAAACAGGGATTCAAATATATATTTGTATACCAAAGCTCATAACAGCATCATTTACAACAGCCAAAAATTGTAGGCAATGCACATTTCCATCAACAGATGAATGGGTAAACAAATGGAAAAACACAAAAGAGTATCAATCACTTGCACAAAGGGAAGACACATGATATAACAGGGATGAACATTGAAACCTGCTTTTAATTAAATAGGCCAAATACAAAATGAAACTTATTGCATGATTTTACTCACATGGAATGCCGAGAATATGCAAATTCCTAAATTTATGAATTATATCAGAGGTTACCAGATTCATGATTGAATCAGGAGGGAATTCCTAATAGGTACAGGCATTCTGTAGGATGTGATGAAAAATTTTGGTCATGTTTGGTGGTCTTTCTTGCACAAGATTGTGAATTTAATGAATATCCCACAATTGTACACATGAAAGTGGTTAAAGTGAGAATTTTTGGTTTTACATATCTCACCCAAATAAGCTATTTTATTACAAAATAAAAATGAGGTATTGATACTCACTACCACATGGTTGAACCTTGAAAACTATATGAAATTGAAAGAAGCCAGTCATGAATTACAATATAATTTATTTCCTTCCATATTAATGCCAATAATACTAATAACTCTTGAGATAAAAAGCCAATTTATTGTTTATTGTTGCTAAACGGCAGGTAGAAGAATAGGAGGATGTTTGGGAGAGGGTCAGTTTATTCTTTATTAGTAAAAGCATTCTAACATTGACTCTGGTTATAGTAGCACATATTTTTGTATAAAACAATAACCATCAAATTATATGCTTTGAAAGGATGGACTTCATGGTACATCATTTATACATTAATAAAACTATTTTTTCAAGGAGATTAATTATTACCTGGAGAGAAAAAAGTGTGGGAGGCAGAAATTATACAGTAATGAGTGAAAATATTTGGGAGTTCACTATTGGGATGGTGATGATGGTCACACATGTGTACATATATAAATACCAAATGTTACACTTAAATGTAATGATTATCATATATCAATTATGAGTCAATAAAGCTGACACAAATAAACAAATGGATAGATTTGAATAGGTTGGAGAGCTAGAGAGATGAATCTTGACCTGTGAAGTGCCAGAATGACCTTTAAATATATCTGCTGTACACTGGTTCTCTCTACATTCTTTATATCAACAATAAGGACACGGCAACATCACACTATGTTCTCATTACACAAAAGAGGATGCTACAAATCTATCTAGGCATAGCCTACGGTGTCCTCCAGTTGGTTCAGGGGAGCCATGGAGTCTAGTGGTGATGAACAGAGGCTGGACACTGGTGCTCACTGTCAACAGACATAGACTTTGGGCCTGTTGTCCAAGCATTCTAACTTTCCATTTGAAATTTTACATTTGTAAAGTCGAGGTGACACTAATATCTTCTTTACTAAGCTTATGTACTAATATGTAAATGAGATAAGATCAAGGATTCTAAGTGCTTTGTATAGTACAATTAAATAATATTAATATTGTCCCAAATACTGTCATTGCCACCCAACTACACCAGGACACTCACACCTGCCCTGGGGCACTTCCCTTTTCCAAGGCTCCACCCTGAGAGCTAGCAGTAAAGTAGGAGGACTTGCAGATAGTTTCCCTCACTTTGCTGATGAAAAGCAGCGCAGCCCTGATCATGCAGCTATGGGAGAGGAGCCCCAGCCCAGGGGTTCCCAGGTGAACTGATTCTGTGATCAGAAATGAACACAGATGAACACTATGGATATTGTGCTGAGTTGGGTTTTCTCATGACTGCTTTAAAAGATCACTTTACAGGGAACAAGGGACATTAGTAGATGAGTTGATATGATGAGAGAAACAGTGGATATGTATGGCCATTTTCCTGACCAGGATGCCTGTACTTGCGGTTGTTCAGCTGATGGAATCTGGGTGAAATTTCATACAACCTAGGTTATCTCTGACACTCTCCTTGGAAGCTTCTGGATTCACCTCCAGTAGCTACAACATGAACTTTTCCTGGAAGCTCCAGGGTTAGGCCAGAGTATGCTCAGGTATTAGTAATGCTGGCATTGCCACACACAATGCAGAACCCTGAAGGGCCAATTTGCCATCCCAGATGGTTTGCCATGAATGCACTGTGTCTGCAGATGGACAGTCAGAGCTGAGGACACAGCCATATATTGCTGAGGCAGGCACTGAGGGGAGGCAGGGGCAACCCAGACTCACCTCTAACTTGCAGGGGTCTGGAGGTGGTCAGGATGCAGGGTAGTCAGCACCCACCAAACACAACTCCCACTCCCGGGAACAAGGAAGAGGGAGGTTAAGGGCTGTTTCTTGTTAGGTCTGGGGCTTCCACTAAATCTAATTTTTCTTTCTAGGAACGTTTTTAGATTTAAGATTGTGCATTCAGGCTCAGGAAGAGACTTCAGTGGGATTCCCTCTTTAGGAGAGTCTTGACGTTCAGTTTGGAACCAAGAGGGAGACTATGACGGGGTCAGTTTCCTATAAAAAAATTAATAGATTTCACACAAAATTCCCCTCCTCACACAAAAATGTGCATGTCAGACTCAGCACTGGTCTGGTTGTCTCTTTTTCTACAATCCATTTTATTCTTCCCTGTTTTAGCAAGGCTATTGGGGCATATTCAGCCAAAATTGCACATCATATAAATCTTGTATCTCAAAGGACCAGATCTGCCTTAGTATTGCCCCCAAGCTTAGTCCTTGGCTCAGAGTAGCCCTTGGGTCTCTTGCCTTTCACACAAACATGGAGATAACCTTAGAGCACAGCAGCTGGGCCCTGGTGCTTTATGTCCCTGCATGTGGAGGAATGAGAGGTGTGTTCTAAGGGCCAGCACAGTATGTACAGCTTTTATTACTAGAAAAAATGGTTATAGCATATTCTTTTTGATGACACATAATCAAACATGTGGCCACAAAAAATTTTAATTGATCATATTCAACACAATTTTATTATTCATTGATATTGCGTTATATGCTGTTGCTTACAAATGTCTCTCTCATTGAGAATTATTAAATGTAAAGTAGTAACACATGTTCTCAACTTCATTAATTTCTCTCCCTGTACAGACATCTTGGAATAGAGTAAGATGGTCCCTTTCCCCACACTGTCCCCTGCTTCCCCATCACAATAGCAGAGATTTGCCTAACTGCTCAGTTGGGGGTGGGGGGCATGGTTCCTGCAAGCCTCAGAGTCTGAGGAGAACACCAGCTGTGGATAAACAGAGTCAGGGTGTTCCTCATGTTGGGAGGCCTTGAGCTGCCCCTGCCACTGAGTGCTGCATAAGTCTATCTAATGAAGGGCTCAGAATTAGGAGCCTCATAATGCTGCCACACCTCAGCTCTTTCTGGACCTCATAGTCTTAGGATATAGAAATTGTAATTTAATCCCCATCTGCATAGCATCTGTTTCTCTTTCTTACATGTTGCAAGCTTGGTTAGAGAAAAGTGCTAACATTTATTTGGCTCACTCTATCCTCAGAATCTGCTTTAGTGATACAGTAAATTCACTTAAAGAATGATTCTTCAACATACTCTAATGTATGTATTTGAGAGGGTCAATGTTTTTCTAGAGCCCCATTTATGTCAGTGTAATCAGTAATCATCTTGGTTACTTCTTTCATGCTCAAACAAGGAAAAGTCATTCCAACACTGGCAGAGAGGTGAGAACCTTGCTTTTTGAAAAGAATGTTAGTGAATTCAATTTTATTTCTCTCCCCTAAACCTTCATGAATACACTCATGAGAAGTAGATAAACTATTTGAAAATGCTGGATTCATGCACAATTTAATTCATTGCTCTGGGGAAATTCTTGAGTGTCCTGTGCACTGGGCCCAGCTCCCACTGCAGGCTGAGAACAGGAATCTCCAGGCCACAGGGAGGGAGGACAGGGAGGGGCAAGGGGAGAGGAGGCAGGGTTACTGGCAGTACCCAGGCCTTCCTCTCCTAGGGCAGCCTGTGTCTCTTTTCTCATTCTGGGATCCTCTCAGCTTGGGAAGAGCCTCTTAATTTATCTGTGACATACTGATTGATGCCCAGGTATGAGGCTGTGAGACCTTGCTTCTTAGCCTGCACCTTCAGAATGACCTCTGGATAGTCAAATCCATGTCCTTTTCTCTCTGATATGAGTCTGAAACCCTGTGCTCCCCTCACCACTGTGCCTCTGCACCACCCTCCCTATCATGGCAACTTCTGCTTTGGCTCTTGGAAGCACAGAGTTTTTGTGAACCCCCCACCTCTGGTTGCTTGCTGCTCCCTCCACAGCCTTTAATCCCCTCCAATGTCCCAGGGAGCATCATTTCTGTCAGATTTTGGATGGTTTTGCTGCCATTTTTACACAAACCATTCACTACATTATCCACAGCCAGCCCATTTTAATTCCCCAATGTCACTGGAAACATTCCTCATGTTCATCTCCATTCTATACCCTATAGAACATGAATTAGAAAATAGAAGGACAACCCCTAGCACTGATCAATGGGCACACCATTGCCCAATGCCTTGCCCATGTTAACAATATCATATGTATGATATTTTCAAACCACTGGATGGTATTGGCAAAAGTAAACAGTTACTGTCTGTATATGTGGGTGTAGGATAAGGGAGAGAGGAGTGACACAGGCTTAGTGTGCAGATACATCCTGTCAGCATACTCACACCTAATGTTCCCCTTCCTCCTTGGATCACAGTTAACATACATCCTAGTCCCTTGATAGCAGGGAAGGTCATATGATGGATTATGCCAAATGGAGGGTGCACAGCTATAACCTATGCTGCTAGCAGGCCTGGTCTCTTAAAACACACCCCACCTGGATTCCCAAATGATCTCACATTCTGTACCTACACTGCTTTCCATCAGTTAAGGATGCCATATTACAAATTGGAATGTGTTGGGTTTCCTAGTAGCTGTTTGAATCAGATCCCACTCCTTAGCAAGACTTCCTACCTGAACTCCCTATAATTTAAAGTGAGCAAGCTATATAACTTTCTTGTTATACTTTTATTAGAGAGATATTTTGGGATGTTTGTTGTAATTCTTAGAGTGCTCTGATAATTAGAGCTGGACAAATTTAAGTGAAAACTTTGAATAACATAGAAGCAGGCTGAAGGTTTATGAAACAAGCTGAAAGCCAATCAGGAGGATAATATCCAAACTTTATAGTCAACACTTGTGTTTTGTCAGAACCAGTAAGTGTAGAAACAAGATATTTAGGAATTGGTAAATTTGCTATCTCTTGTGATAAATCTGAGTTTAAATGTTATTTAATGATTACTTCATGCTCACAAAAGTATCTGACCCATAAAAAGTTTTATAAAAAATCTATTGCTATTAATATCTCTGGAAAAGACAACTAGGCATTTCAGAAAACAGGTTGTATTGAAAATTTAGGCCTGTGCACAGGGAAATTAAATATCCATGAAAGACAGAGAAAATTTAAATATATGGAATTTAGTGTCTATAGACAGTTGGGAATGAACTGTAAAGGAGGGTGAGGAGGTCTGTCTCTAAGCACAAGGGGAGTGGTTACTCCTCAAGGGAGGGAGGGGATGTGATGGTGACTCCTGTAGAGGAGGCTAAGTTCTAGTTCCTGACCTTGTGGGAGTTACAAGTTTAAACACCGTATAGTGATTAACTAAACTATATAATTATTTGTGCATTTGTGCTCATTCACAATAAAATGCTAAAACACAAATAAAATAAAACACGAGAGACAGCAGCATTTGGCAAAGAGAAACCAACTGAGTCTCCCTCCCCATCTCTACTCCATCCCCAATCAAGGTCCAGCCCAGACATTCTGTAAAGTGAAGGACTTAAAACTTTCTAACCAATGCTTGCTAATAGTTATGCCATATCATTGTCTGTTAATTAATTAAGTATAATCCCAACAGTAATATTAATGTTATAAGTCAAAATAAAATATGAAGAAATAATTTGAGATGTATTTTGCAATACTCTGACAGTTTTGTTATTTAATTCTGTGTCAGATTAAAAAGCCTCCCTAGTATATGGACTTGGAAAAGCTCTCAAATGTGAGGTAGCGCAACTAGCATCCCTAGGTCATTTATTTCATTTTTCTCCTTTATGAGTGTATAAATACTCTAAACTTCAAAATGTTTTAGTGCTTTCTCTCCAATTTGCAATGTGCATTTTAACTATTCTTAATCCACATTCAAATAACACCATCCAAATAACACTACAAGTTGCAGACCTCGTAATGAAATATTTGCAATTCCTCCTTCCAGCCCCTTATAACCTAATGACCACTCATTTAGTTGTCCATAGTCTATGATCATGGTATATTATACTAGTAGGGCTTAAACAGTTATATTTTAGATCAATTAAAATAAGAATATTAAAGTATTTTTTTTACCCTCACTGATTTATTTCTTCTGTTATGTTCTTCCTTTTTGTAGAGAAGAATGTTTCTAATTTTATACTTTTCTATCTCCTTGAAGAATTTCTTTTAACACTTTCTTATAGACAGTTCTGCAAGCAATCAAGCCTGTATTTAATATTTTCCTGAGGGAGTCCTTTTATTCTCTTTCATTTTGAATGTTAATTTCACCAAATATAGAATTTTAGGTATATTTTTAAAAACAATTTTTAAACATTATTTTCAACATTTTAAATATTTCAATCCATTGTCTTTTTACCTGCATGATTTCTGATGAGTTGGGTCATATACTTCTTATATTATTTCTACTATAAACAAGTTTTTTTATTTTTTGTTTTGGTATTTGTTTCTTTAATTTTTTCTGCAGTTTTCATGTGATATGTCTCAGTATTTAATTAAAACCACTTGATAGCCTCTGAGGATTCACTCAATATTTGGTTTTTATCCTAAAATACACCAGTGACTTCAAGTAGAGTGACATAGCAATGAGGATGTTGGCATATTCAAGATGCTCATCTAATGACATACAACTCATGAGGGAGAGCACATATGTGTAATGGCTCTCATTTATGCAACTTCTGGAGAGGGACATAGAAGTGGACAAAGTGTAGAGAGGCCCTGTGGTGGCCACCTCCTGGGACACCCTCATATAACCCCCACTCACCCACACATCACACATGTGAATATAGGCAGGACCTGTGAATCCCTTGTAACCAATGAAAATGACAAAGGTGAAGGGAGGTCACTCCCATGAAAATGTTACCTTATATAACACCCTATCTTGCTAGCAGCCTTAGTCTTTTATATCCCAATTCATCACTGAATTGGAAGAGGCAAGAATCAATTTATCTTAAAGCTTTTAGGACATTAATCCTGGCAACAATCAACCTTCCTATTTGAATCTTAGACTAGAATTTATTCTGGATGACAACTTGATGAAGCCTTGTGCAAGCTGAGCAGAGGATACAGCTAAACCATTCCTACATTCCTGATCAACAGAAACTGAAATGATAAGTGGATATTGCTTTAAGATTCTAATTTTCTGGGAATTTGCATTCAGTAAATTGCACAGACACACACATACATATTGTGGACAGTTACATTATAAAAGTGTTACATATATTCTTTTTTTTTTTTTAACTTATAAAACATTTATTAGGTTTGCAAAGTCACCAAATGTTCAACAAGATCAGTTTCAAGGAGTACACCTTTCAGTTTTTTATTTTAATCAGCTGTTTAAACTCTAGGACTAAATACACAAGTGTTCATCTTAAATGTCTCTTTTTTCCATTTGTAATATTGCATTTGCCTTCTAAGGAAACCTAGGTGCTTGAATTAAATCAAATCCCAATTTTTGTATTATTAACAAGTATAAAAATGTTATTATATGAACTACAACAAATGTATGCTACTATTACAAGGTGGTATGGATATAGTGATGCAAGGAAAATACAATTGATGTAATTTATGGACTATAGTTAACAGCACTATTTTAATATTCTTGCATCAATGTCATAGAAGGTACAATATCAACACTAAAGGTCAATAATAAGAGGGTATGGGATTTTTTTCTTTTGGACTAAGTAAAACATTCAAAGATTTACTGGGCAATGGCTAAACAACTCAAATGAATGTGAGAGCCATAGAGTGTATACTTTGGATAGAATGTCCAAGGCATGGGACTGTATACACAGTGAACCATGTGGTAGAAGAAGGACTCTGGTTAACAGTACAAATATGAGGGTGTTTTCTCATGAACTATAACAATGTACAATACTAATACATAGTGTTAATGATAGGGATGTATGGAAAAATACACCAGGTGTATGCTATAGACTTAGTAAATGATCATAGATTATATTCTTTCATAATCAGTAAGAAATGTTCCACAACAATATAAGGTGTTGGTGGAAGGGTAATGCATGGGAATTATGCACATTATGCATCATTGTTTTGTCAGTTTACAATTTCTCAGATATGTATATATATATTTTTTTCTTTTAAATATATTTTTAAAGAAGTTTTAGGTTATATAAATGTTACATCAAAAATATAGGGAATTCCCAGATACCCACACCCTCCCTCTTCAACACTTTCCTCCATTGACAACATCTTTCATTAGTATGGCACATTAATTGATGAACACATATTGAAGTATTGTACTAATCAAGGAGTATAGTTAACATTAAAGTTTACACTTTGCCTTGCACAATTTTATAGGTTTTGACAAAAACTAAATTATTCCATAGTAATCTAAAACAACATTAACGGAAATTCTTTTTAGTTAAACCAAGGATTCTTGCTTCCTAAACTGTGCTTCCTCTAGAGAAAGAAGACAGTCTATACTGACACTGGAACAAGACAAGTTATCTGTGTAATGAGGGCTGGAAGAATAAGCCTCAAAATAGTATACAAATTGAATTAAGCTATTTAAATATTTTTTCATTCTTTTTTGTTATCTTTGGTATACAACCAATTTTAATTGCTTCTAATCAATATAATGATTTGTTACTACTATTTTACATAGAATCTTCATTTATTCTTCTAACTTTACTACTATATTTTTTCTAGAGTGTTTTAAATCTTCAACATTCTAGTAAAATTTAGTCTTTCATTTCTACCTTTTTCACTTGCTTTGGGTAGTTGGGATTCTCTAGAATAAGGTTAACCTTAGCTGATAAGTTCTAATCTTGGTAAAATAGTTATTAAACTCTACAAAAATGTCCATAGTAGATTTTAAAGTGCTACTAGCACTTCAAATTGTGTATAAACTCTCTAAGTCTTCTCCAACACCAGCATCCAGGCTTCTCCATTATCCAGAAACCAAAAGGTTCTGACTGTCCATAGAAAAGAGTCTCTAAGAACTGGCTTCATGCTGCTTTCATGGTCATTTCTGATTGTTTGTGTCCAGGCCTGTCAATTTTTCAGATATCCTGCCTTCTGATACCACCATATGGATCTCCCCAATCAACAGGAAGGTGGGAGAACATTTTGTTGGCACCTACCATTTCTCCATGCTTGTCCGTCTATCAAGCTCATCAGACCAACAACTGAAGCTTCTGTGTTCTGGACCCTGCCCATGGATATCCTTTGGCCAGAAATATTCTTAAGCCTGAAAAGTTTTGAGGCTGAGAAAAATGTCCAAATCAAGGCAATGCTTTCTCCCTGAAGACTGGCTGCTGGTGATCCTGGACTCCTCTGTCACATGGCAAGGCACATGGCAGCTGATCTCTCCCTTCTCTTCTGGGTTTTGTTGTTTACAGCTTCTGGCTTTCCATGCCTTTACCTCTGTATTCATCCTGAATTTGAAGAGCACATAATTCAACCAACCACAGAAACCTCCCATCATATTCCATTTTGTTGATCATGAGGGATGCCCACATTGTGTATATGTGGTTCTGGCTGGAGGGGAGGATGACCTTAATGTAGAGGCTGAATGGCTTTGGGGAACTGCTTCTGCAGCCCAACCACTGACATAATGCTGGAGGATGCCAGGGCGCTGCGGAAGGAGGCAGCTTTGCAATTCGGCTTGAAGCTGCTCTGTGCGCCTGTTATGCCAGCAAAGATGGAAAGCACCACATATGTTCTTCATACCATGGCACCAATTTGAACAATTGCCTCATATCAGGCAACTCCCAGTTGTGTGCCAGACACGCACCCCTCAAGATCTTATTTTGCTCAGCCTTAGTTAGGGAGGAGTTAAAGTGATTTCACATTGAACATGATGACCCAATGCACCATGGGAACCAAGATAGACAGCATCCAGCTGAGAGCTGCAGTGTCATGGACATGAATCTGTACCTGCATGATGACCACCAGGTGCTGCCTGGCCACAATGATCCCTCTAAAAAGAGCAGGAAGAGGCATAAAGCTGGCACCAAGGGAGCATCAGGGATGGCTTCCATCTTGACCATGTCCACCATGGAAGGTCTCTGTGGATGGAGACAAAGATAGTTGATTGGGCCACAAGCTCCATCACAGCACCAGACTAGAAGGTGTATTTTGGCTGCTAACTTCATGTCAGAGACCTCTTCTTGTCCCCAACAGGCCCTCACCAAGACACTCAGCACAGATCTCTGGTCTGGTCTGGGAAGTTGTAGTAAGAGGCCCTATTCAGAGAAGACAATGAGGTTCTACCAACTAAGATGAAAGTTGGGAGAACCTGAAGCAGAAACTTCAGGAAGCCAGGGTGTAAGACTGGGGTGAGAGCAGGACATTTTTGTGAGATGTACAGCTTGGTTGGGGGAAGTGGGTTGCTGTTTTGGCTCTAAGATTTCCAGGTAGCACCTCCCAGATAATCCATTCAAGACCCTTGAATGACTGATCCTCCAAGAAATGGACCTGCCCTGGGAATCAAGAGGGAGTTCACAGGAACAGGCCCAGCTGCATGTTCAGTGTAGCCTCTTGTTTCTTTCTATGTGGTGGCAAAGGAAACAGATTGTGATTCACCATTCGTGGGCAGCTGTCTTTGGCCCTGAATCACAGATGTCCAGAGCCTCAATGTCCCATTCCCTTCAACAAGCAGATGGGAGGAAGAGAACACACTGGCTGTCATCTGGGTGATGTGGGTATGAAGAAAGAAAGCTGGATGATATTTACAGTTCTTCAGGAGGATCTGTGAGGAGAAACCACTGAACTCTTTCTAGTACTGAAATGTGTTTCCATGCACTCAACATCAAAGGAATTTTCATGGACTCTTGCCACATGCTGACTTCAGGGTCAGGAGAGAGCCTCAGAAGCAGGGGGAGACCTGATGTGCCCTATGGGGAAAGGGCAGGCAAATGGGACCCTGCCTCTGGTTCTGGAAGCCAAATCTAGTCCTTGCAGCTGGTGTGCAAAGTCAATAGTGCAGAGATTGACAATTTCTGATATAAAACTTCAAATTTGTCCAAAATTCATAGAACTTAACAATTGTGGAAGATCACTTTTTTCTGTAGGTAATTTATCCATTAGTAAAACTGGAGTGAAACAAACCAAATCTGGTCTCTTGTGTGCTTCAATGGCCCTCTTCACTCCTGTGTTATTTCACATGTGCATATGATCCTTCCAAGGTCTTGACCTTCCCTGGGAACCCAGAGGGACATCACCATGGACCCAGAAGTATGTCCATCTAGCCAAGAGCTGCTTTATCTGCGGGGCAAGCAGTTCATAGGGGGATGTCACCAGCTGAGATGTTCTGGGCACTGACCCAGATGGCCAGAGCTTCAATTTCCTGCCTAATGCAACCAGCAGATGAGAGGGGGAGAAAACACCATCTGGTATTGTACAATGTGGTGACACTAACACAGAAGTCTGGACAAAATCACTTAACCTCCCATATGTCCTGGGCCTGGGATACTCTGGGGAGAGGGGAGGGCCAGGCTATGGGACTCCAGGTCCATGAGTCATCAGGGGCTTTTCCCAGGACTCTGTCCTCAATAGAATGCTAGTTAGAATGACCTCCCTTTAAAGAATACCTCCACCATGTACAGTTCTTTATGAAGAGGTTGGAGAGAAAGCACTGCACTCTAGGACTGGAATGCTTTTCCATACACTCAACATCAGAGGAATTCTCAATGACTGATTTCATAGCAAGTTCTGGATGCAGAGACAGCAGGACTAAGAAAGAGCCTCAGATGCACGGAGGGAGCTGATGTGTCCTATGGGGAGCCTGACATGCAAATGGGGCCCCTCGCTCTGGTACTGAAAGCAAACACTTGTCCCAATTCCTGCAGTTTTGAGAGCAGGGTCCCCACCCTGGTGGTCTGAGCTCTCTCCACTTTGTGCAGAGGAAGTGGAAGCACCATGAAGTGTGTGCTCACCTGGGGTTTCTTTTGTCAATTTTCAATGGTAATAGTATGGAGAAAGTAGAGATGTTGCTGTTATGCACCTGTGTGTGTTTGTCTATGTCTCTCTGAGAATCACATTTAATTTTCTTTGATTACAGGTGTGCAGTGTGAGGAGAAGCTGGTGCAGTAGGGGAGGAGGCTTGGCACAGCCTGGGGGGTCTCTGAGACTCTCCTGTGCAGCCTATGGATTCTCCTTCATTAACTCCTGGATGAGCTGGGTCCATCAGGTCCCTGTGAAGTGGCTGAAGTGGGTCTCATCTATTACTAGTAGTGGTGATACCAATTACTATGCAGACTCAGTGAAGGGCAGCTTCACCATCTCCAGGGAAAGCTCCAAGAAACAGCTCCAGCTGCAAATGAAAAACCTGAAGGCTGAGGACACAGCCATTTACTACTGTGCTGGAGACACAGTGAGGGGAAATCAGTGTGATCCAAGACAAAAACCACCACTGCAGTAGGGGGCTGAGCAGCTGGGGGCACTCAGGATCCATGTAGAGCAGGACTGAGCCCCAGGGTCAGGGGCAGAGGGAGGGTAATGCTGGCTTCCTGTCAGGATATGGGGCTTCCTCTACTTTTTATAGTTTCTCCAGTGAACCAGTCTAGATTTAGAACCCTCTGCCTACCACTGAAATCTGAGTTAGAAAGCATTCATTGAAATAGGAAGAAACATTCTTGCCAGCACAAAAAGCAGAAGGTCCTTTATGGAGACAGAAATGGCTCTCCTTGTTGTCAGCAGAATCCAATTTCTCAGGAATCTCAAGGGAGTTGGTGAGTCTTTTAAAATCTAGCACAACAAAAAAGCTATAGAGGGTTCCCCATATGAGAACTTTCTTTGGTATTCATGTTAGAACAAACCATGGACTATGCCAGAGTCAGTACCATATAAATCCTACTGGATTCCACATCCTATGCCCATCCTCACACAGAAGTGTGCACACCAAATACAGCAGTGAACTTTTTGTTTCTCTCCTATTTTCTTTCTCTTAGTTCAGCAAGGTCATCAAAGTGTCCTCATGCCAAAGTGGCCAGTCAAAGGAGTCCCTTATCTCCTGGAAAAGGCCCCACCTTAGTATAGTCACAAACTCCATCCTTGAGAGGAATTTGCTCCCAGTAAACTGTCTTGGGCACCAAGAAGATGATTCCATGTAACAGCACTTGGGCCCTTTATTCCATTATTTTCCTATAAGTGGATGAATGGTATATATACACCAAGGGCCAGTACACAATATACAGCTTTTTAGACAATAAAACATGATTTTGCTTGTTTCTTTTTGACTACATATAGGAGCAATTATGGTTTTAAATCATCTGTAATTATCCACTTTCCCCCACTTGCTTTATTCCTTAATTCTAGGCTATGTTCTATTGCTTAGAGATGTCTTTCTCCTTAGGAAATGTTCAGTGTAGAGTTGGAACATGTTTTACCATTTTTACTGGTTTCTCTCCATGAGCACAGTTATTGAATAGAATAGTTCAGCCCTTTCCCACATAATATCCCTCACCTCGCCCAGGGGCAGTGTAGAGAATCCCAGAGCTGCTGAGTGTGGGAAATAGGATGAACCAGCCCCTCTGCTCACCTAAGGGCCAGCAGGGAACCCCAGAAAGAGATTTATAGAGTTGGGAGCTCCAAGTGTGCAGAGAACTTGAGCTGCCTTGCTGGCAACAACTGCTACTTAGCTCCTTTAAATTGTGGTGTTCAGATTGGGGAAGCCTATTAAGCTAGGGAGGTTTAGGGGAAAATACACAATGTAAGATATAGGCTATGGTAGTGGCAATATTTTTACATTGCTCTTTCATAGTTTGTAAAAATATTTTACAAATCAAGGTGATGGTGGTGAGGAGATGTATGGGAACCTTGTATGATGATGGTCATGTTTGTTTTTTTAATTCACAACTTTTGCTATACACTTATTGTTTATGTATGTTCATGTAAGAATGATTTAATTTAATAATATTTTAAAAAATCATACTGCTATCAATTCTATTACTTTTTGCTAAAACTTTGTGGATATCTTCATGAACAGTGTATACATAAGTTGTTGAGAATTTCTGGATTCATGCTCAATTTGACTAATTGAGCTGTGAAACATTCCTGGGTCTTCCACCCCCTGAGCATGGCTCCCACTTCAGCATGAGGGTGATAAAATCGAAGCTTCTGGGGAAGGAGTACAGAGAGGGGCTCTGTGATGGTGAGGAGGGGCTACTGACAGCATCCAGTGTTTCCTCTCCTAGGAGAAGTCCACATCATCTTTCCAACTCTGAGAGCAATTCATATTCATGACATTGATGGAAGACCAGGCAGGGACTGTGAGAATCTGCCTCTGACCCTGCTCCTTAAAAAATGAGCCCTGGGATTCCAAGCCCATGCTCCTTCCTACCTGGTCTGTCCATTTACTCCTGGCCTCCTCTACCCTCTGCTCCACATTCCATTAGCTGCATGGCCACTGCCACCACCCCCTCCATGACAGCACCTTCTATTTGTCCCCAGGAAGTCACTACTCTCTTGATGACATCATACCCCCAGCCTGCAGGTCAGTGATACAGAACCTCTTAGTCCCTTTCTGCCATTGCAAGTGTCACCATCTTGGGGTCCATCCTTGGCCATCTCTCCCCTTTCTCCATCAATTCCAATAGCCCCATTGCCACTAGAATGGAACCTGTTTTATAATTTGTATTTATGAGACTATATACTCTCTCAACTCCACCCCACATAATTTTTGGGCACCTGTGACTCATTCAGATATATCAAAGTGTTTAATGCAGCATTTTTAATGTTTAATGTAACATTTTATTGTTACATTAAAAATGTAACATATTTTTAATATATTAGTAGCATTGTGCAACTATCACCCTGATATAAATTATAGCATGTACAACACTATTGAAGAAACTCCATACCCATTAGTAGTCTTTCTCCATTACACTTCCCCATCCTATGGCAATCCCTAAGGTGCTTTCTGTTTGTATGGGTTTGACTGCTCTGGAAATTCCAAATAAATGGAATAAAATATGTGTGATCTCTACTAAATGTCTTCTTTCAATTAGCATAATATTTTCAAGGTTCTTTCATGTACTTGCATATATATAAAGATGTATACAATAGATACACATCTATTATAAATTAATATCCAATTTAATTTATAATAGATAAATAATATTCCATCATATATATGCTTCCATTTTTTTTTCATTCATCAGTTCATGGATATTTGGGTTGTTTCCAATTTTGGGCTATTACAAATAATGCATCTCTTTTTATGTGAGTACAACTTCTGGTTAGTATATGATATCAATTCTCTTGGGTGGATGAAAAGCAAAAAAAATGCAGGGTCATAGGCAACATTATACTTAAAAATTTGAGGGACTTGGAAACATCAATTTCCAAGAAGGAAAACACATCCCAAAAAGAATAAATCTGAATAGATCTACCCCAAGGCACCTACTATGCAGAATGTCAAATATCAGAGATAAAGAGGGCTTCTGAAAACAGCAAGAGAAAAGCAACCCAAGCTCCCTGTTCTGGACCCCCATTCCTTGTCCAGCATTTGTTTCTGCTCCTGGGAGGGATGCTCTGCACAGGGATCCTGTGTCTTCTGAGAACCACTGAGGATATCCATTTGCTGGACTGTGTGTCCAGGGGTTCCTCCCAGGCATGTGGTGTGGGTGGGCCTGGTTTACTGACTGTGCATGGATCAGCCATGTGCTCCTGACCCTTGGCAGGCAGGCCTGGCTCCTCTCATGGGGCATCTGCAGGGCTCCCAGGCAAAGCAGGGAAAGGCAAACCTAACATGCTAGCCTTTGCTAAGTATCAGATTATTCATGTTTGATTTTGGCCTATTTGACAAAGCAAGTCCCTTAAGCAAGCCTCGGGTCAACATGGGGGGCTGTATTCGTGTGTTGGACACAGGGATGAATGATGAGTTTGGAGCCCAGTGCTGCAAGAATCAGAGAGAGATTGTGTATGTGTGCTCATGTGTGTGTACATGTGGAGGTATGGGTATATGTGTATATCTGGGAATATAAATGTGTGTGCACACACCTGTCTCTGAATGTACTTGTGAGTAGGTGTATTATTGGAATATAAATGTGTGCACACAGGAATGTGAATGGGTGTGAGTTCTAGCCTGTGTGTACTAGGTATAAAAGGAGTTTGAGTGTGCACATGAAACATGTCCATGTATATCTATGTGTGTTTTGTATGTGTGTGTGTACATGTGTTATGGGTATAGTAGATGTGTGTGGGCTTCAAGCCCCATGGTCCTGTGTGTGCACATGTTCTCTGTTGTAACCTTCAAATCTGAGGAGGACAAGGGAGATGAGAGACCCCTTGAAAGCCTCTGGATTCAACATGACCTTGACTGTGTCAAAGCATCTACCAGGCTCAAGGGAAGGGGCCACTTGTATTTGCACAGATTCCTGTGTTTTGTCTACCTGAAGAGTGTGCTGGGCTGCTAAGGAAAATTCATTATGTCAAGAGATGGTATCACCTTGGTGAAGTGTTTCTAAAGATCAGTCTGAAGTGAAGGGCATAGCCAGGTAACACTGGACAGAGAAGCGGAAAGAAAAATGCCCTGGGAGCCCAACAGGAATCTCTCTGCAAGGTGGATACTGGCCTGCAGTGGGCACTAAAGACCCATAAAGCACAGGTCTCAGACCAAGAGCAGGTGCAGTGGGTGCCTGCGAATGATTTCCTCCGAGGGGCAGAGCTCTCCCTTTTCAAAACATTGTCTAAAATAAGAATTTAATCATGACTGTTGATGGGTCTAATAATATTCTACTCCTTTGGAGTTTTTTTCCTAACTGAGGAAGGCAATGTGAAGCACGCAAAAAAGGGAGATTTCTAAGACATACTGGTGCCTTAGGAGTGAGGAGCTGGAGGAAACTGATGGTTTATTAATTCAGTAGGCTCAGGACTTGGGGAGACACACTGATCACCTGCTACTTGCCACATTTGTCTTGACAAGTCATGCTTCATTTTTCATGACTTTAATAATGTCAATCCATTATCCTCTAACATCTGAATTCAACTTTCTGTTAGTTCATATTCTAAAATTAGTTCATACTCTCTATATTTTACAGTGAAAATAAAAGTCATCCTTCAGAAGGCACTTTCCCATCTTCTCAGCATGAATTCCACCAACATCTCTTACTTCTCTCTCTGGTCATGGTGCTTACTTCATCCAGCATTTTTCACCATTGCTAATCTACAAAAGAATCTCATTAAAATGTTTTTCTAGCAATGGAAGAACTTTTATCATTGATATAAAGGCAGCAGCCAACAGAGGTTCTGAGGGCAGGGAGAGTAAAGAATAAGTATAATGTGGGGGCATTTTTGGAACATTGGAACTGTCCTACATGACATTGCAATAAAGGATACAGGCTGTAGCCATTGGGCAGTTTGATGTAATTGTGAATTCCAAAAATATTATTGGATCCTGCTTGTAAACTGATCTGTTAATCTGGGCATGATTAAGTCATGATTAGGACATTGACCGGGCCACATCAGTAAGGTGTTGAACCACATCCCTTGGTGAGTGGGGGAAGAAAATATAAAAGGCATCACAAAGAACAGATTTGCAGCAATTTTGAGTAGCAGTTTTGATGTTAGAGTTTGATGTTGGAAAGAAGGCCCCAGGAGAAGAGAAGCGAGCCATTCACCTGATAGTCAACAGCTGGCCTTGTGGAGGAAACAGAGGGGCTAAGCCTGGAGAGAAACAGAGCCCCAGAAGGAGAGGTACCCAAGAAACCTGAACCCTGGCAAACCTCAGCAGTTGTCTTGCTCCAACAAGTGGCAATGGACTTTGGTGAGAGAAGAAACTTACGCTTTATGGCCTGGTAACAGTGGACTTCCACCCCAAATAAATACCCTTTATAAAGACCAACCAATCTCTGGTATATTGCATTAGTGCCTCTTTGGCTGACTAATACACAGGCCATTGTATATTTTGTCATAACCTCCAAAATTATGCAGGACAGAGTGTAAAATATAATATAAACTATAGACCACATTTAGTAGCAATGCTTCAGTATGTGTTCAATTGTAACAAATGTACCACATTAATGAAGGAAGTTGTTAATGAGGGAAATTGTGTGAAGGGGAGGGGATAGGGCATATGGTAATCCCATATATTTTTTATGTAACATTTATGTAATCTAAAGCTTCTTTAAAACTAAAAATAAAATGAAAAATATATACCTCTTTACCCTTTCTATTACAAAATAGTCATTTCAGTTGGTTCTTCTAAAAAAATGCATGAAAAAAAATCAAGTGATGGTGTCTGACCACAGCATTGTTTAATAATGCCCACAAGTGCCAAAGGCTAATTTCTACCTGGTGGCCTAATATATATATATATATATATGCGGTCTCTAGCAACACATACTCACCCACAGAAATATATGCACATCTCTTGGATTTTTTTCTCTGTTAGCAAGATTTCATAACACTTTCCCTCTTAGTTCATCAGCTCCTTAAACTCAGCACACCCAATTTAGGGTCTGTGTAATCCTATGTGACCACCTGGTAAGTAATGGGCATACCTGGATCTGGAAGGTGGATGCCATACCTTCCCCTTGCCTTTCCCACAGCAGGTCAGCCCACATTTCCAGCTCTTAATGAGCAGTTCCTGATTTGTCCTGTTAATCATTCTCATCCTAGCTCTGTTGACTTTTCTGTTGCCTACATTCCAGCAAGGAGGATATTTTTAATGTAATTCACTTGACAATATTGATTAGACAGGTTGCCATATGCTGCATTCAAGGATGTGCTCCTGAAACTTTTTACATAACATAAAAGGGATCCTTAGAAACAACAGGATAAATTGGCAAATGTAGAGTTTGGGTCCCTGAGGCAGAGGGTATTGTCCTACCCCAGTCACAAATGTGTGACATGTCAAGGACAGGGTCAAAGTAGGTGCTGTGGTACAATTGTGGAGGTCAGAGGTAAGGGTTCACATAGGTTTCCACATTCTCACCCCTGGGGTGATGATATCACTAATGTCAGTGAACATAACAGGAAACATCTCAGCACCTACTGTAAAATTCACAAATAAAGTTTCTGCTGTGATCCCCAATTTGTGCCTTATCAGACTGAAGCCCATATCAGCCCTTATGAGACTGAAGCCCAGGGTTGAGGTCACATCCTGAGCATCACAAGGCAGGTGGGGAGGGAGCTTTGCTGGGCTCTCAAAACTATTGACTTCTAGGCTATCAGACAAGATCCCCGATTCAGTGCCATGGGCCTCAGGAGGACAGGTGTCAGGAGATTTTTCAATGGACCTCATCATTGTTCAGAGAGCTACCCTTTAGCCATTGGGAGCTCATCCCTTATGCAAACAATTCACTTATGCTGCAATATTGATAAGGATCTGTATGTATGTTATTTTCCTATGTGGGGAAACCATTGTCCCTGAATTCAAAATTCACTGGTATTGTCAAGAAAGCAGGAAATGGGCTTTCCTGGGATCCCTGAATAATAGATTATTGGATGGATTTCTAGGGCTTCTTGAACAAAGCATCACAAATTGGATGGTTTAATGCATTATAAATATATTAAATTGTAGTTCTGCAGGCTAAAACTCTGATGTCTGTAGGGGAGAATCCTTCCACTCCTCCTCCTTGCCTCTGGTATCTGCCCTAAATCTTGGGTCTTTCACTTCCCAAAACAGTCATCACATGGTATCCTTTTTGAGTCTGTCTGTCTCCAGTTCTTTCCTTCTTAAAAGGACACAAATTATTTTGGATTAAGGCCCAATCTAATCCAGTTTGACTTTATCTTAGCAACATCCTCAAAGAACCTATTTCAAAATAAAGTCACATTCACACGACTAGCATTAGAACATGACCATGTGTTTTTGGGAAACAAAATTCAACCAAGAGCACTGATCCAACATATTGGTGTGTTGACGACACTCCACTGACAGTCTCTATTTGTAAATCAGAGGATGGTTTCTGTTCCTTAAAGTTTTACCTAAGGAGAGAGTCCTGAGGTGCAGGGTGTCCCTACAGACTCAGCTAAGTACAGGGAATAAGCAGGTTTAGGAACCTGCTAGGAGTGAGAAAATTAACTGCACATGCAATTGTCTTCAGCAATTTCAATTCAACAATAATGACTAAGGATACATTTTATAAAAGTCCTATTCTAAGAAGAAATATTCATTCACATTAAGTAAGTCAAATAAAGTTATTCTTAATTGTGACATATTGGATTGGACACAGCTTGTCTGACTTCAGTGTGTTAGATACATTTAGCTGCTGTTTCAAAGTTTAGAATATCCAATAAAATCAGCTAAAAGAACAGATAAGGGATCAGCAGATTTATTGAGCAGATTACAGGCCATGTATTTGTGTTGGATATTTGATAATTATGTGTATTCATTAGAGTAGTGGCACACTGAAGAAATTTCCAAAGGCATCCTTGTTCCATGGCTGCATCCACCTCCCTTACCAGCTTCTTCAGGAACTTTTCATGTCTTACATAAAGAAATCCCCTTACTTAGTGAAGTGGGACCAAGGAAGTGGACCGTGATCTCCTAGGGATCAACATGCATCCTCCTCACAGAGGAGCCCCAGAGACAGGGAGCTCCCCTGGTCCCTTTGACTTTTACATACAAAAGTTCTTCCCACATGCAAATCACCACTTTCATCAACTGATGAAAACACAGCACACATGGACTTAATTCTAGGACAGCCTGAAACAATAAAACATTGTCTGCAAATCATGGACCTCATACAAAGGAACTTGAAACCATTGTTGTTCTTCTTCTTTCTGGTGGCAGCTCCCAGAGGTGAGTGTCTCAAGATTCAGCCATGAAGGTAAAGGGGATGCTGCCTCTGAGCACAGGACTCACTGTTCTCCTTGTTCTCAGTTGTCCTGTCCCAGGTACACCTGCAGGAGTCAGACCCAGGACTAGTGAAGCCTTCACAGTCTTTGACCCTCACCTGCTCTGTCTCTGGAGTCTCCATCACAACCAGTCCTTACTGCTGGGGTTGGATCTGTCAGCCCCCAGGGATAGGGCTGCAGTGGTTTACAACAACATGCTATAATGTGGGTATAACCTATACTCCAGCCCTCAAGAGCTGACTCTCCACCATGAGACAGACATCCAAGAAACAGTTCTCTGTGCAGCTGAGCTTTGTGACTGCTGAGGACACAACTGTGTATTACTGTGGAAGACCCATTGAGGGAATGTCAGTGTGAGCCCAGATACAAACCTTCCCTTCAGGAAAAGGCTGAGCTTCAGGGGATGCTTGTGGCCCACCCAGAGTAGACTCAGTTTCAAGGAAGATTTGTGGAAATCACAGATTACTGTAATATATAAGGTTTCCCCTTCTTGCTTAATAGCATTGAAACCCTATGACTGGGTTTCCACTACATATGTTCTATGTAATGCCATTATGTTTCCAAGTTTCAAATACAGAAAATATATTTGCAATGCTATTCTATATTATGTGATATTATGTTCAACACATATAAATGAGTTTTCTTCACTTCGTTCTTCTAGTTTGGACTAGAAGTATGAAAACACTTTCATTCACCTAACATTGTGAAACTGTGCAATTAATCCTCAGGATCTAATTGCCCTGGCTGTTCCAAAACAAAATAAAACAACAACAATAAAAACAATAATTATGATGATAATAATAACAATAATAATATTGTTGAATTTGCATTACTGCTTAGTCAACCTTAGGACAGATTATTTTATGTCAGAATGATTGTATCTGAATTGAAAATTTAAGGCCCCACTTTCTTTTACCAGAGTGAGTGAGTTTATATATATGACCTTCCTCTCCCAGGCTATTCAGCATAATTGGTTCTCTAGCTTTGCTCCCCATCATCATGTTGAGCCACAAGTCATCACTGAAAAAGAGCAAAAAGAGGAGAGAACCTGGCATGGCCCTGGGTGCATCATCCAGGAAACTCATCTTGTTTTCTCCACCATGGGCAGGGCAGGCCTTATTAAAACTGCACATGATCCAAATGCACAGCAGGCTGACCCTGAGAGGTGAGCTCTCCTGATGGACTTGAAAAACTACCCACATCTCACTAGTTGCAGATGCCTCATGGAGTCAGAGCCTGGTGATATGTCAGGAGCCCTGGAAGTTTTTCCTGAGCTATCACATCTAGGGAAGCTGCTGACCTGTCCCGAGAAATTAAGAACAAAAAAAAAAAGGAAATGTTGGACACGGTGTTTCTGAACCTTGTTTCTTTGCTGTTAGGCTTACTTCTGCCTCAGGAGGAGCTCAGACTCTCTTGCCTCACTTGTGAACTCTGGGGCAGTCTCTGAACTGTCTCTTCCTTAAGTTTGTAAACATCCAATGATAGGGCAGGGATTCCCTCAAGTGCCTGGAGCTTGCAAATCAAACCAACATAAAACAAACAAACAACAAAACACCTCTCCCTTTGTTTGCAAATTTTTCTGCATTTCATGAATTAGTTTTTAATCTTTTAATGCTTTAACATTATTTAAAGAGAAGTTTTAAGTTTACCTTTACAAAAGTATAGGGACTGCAAGTATTCTCACTGTCCTAATTTTGTGATAATCAAGACATGAAATCACATTTTCTATATTAGAAACCATGCTTGTGTCCCCAGACATAGTTTTTCTCCCTAGGTCTGGTTTTTGGAATGCTGGTGATAAACTAAGACTGATTTTTATGTGACCATCCTGTTTGGGAAAAGACTGTAACTTTGTGTATCTTTTGTCAACCTTAAGAGATATAACATGGGTACAGATGTGGGTCAGGTGGTTGGGCATCCCTCTCCCATATGGAGGGACCTGGGTTTGATCCCTGGAACCTCCTGGTAAAAATAAAAAAGAAAAATATAGAAGGTGTGTGGGCCACCAGGCCCTGTGCATGGACATGCCACCAGGCCTCATGAGCAGGTGAGCCATCAGGCCCCATGCATGGGTCTGCCACCAGGCCCCACAAGAGTTGAGCTGCCAGTCCCTGTGAGGCACACAGCAAGATGATGATTTAACAGGAAAGTAACACAAGGGAGAGCCAAGACAAGATGGACCAAAAAAAAAAAAAAAAGGAACTAAGGTGGCACAGGCAGTAGGATGTCTCTTTCCCACATCGGAGGTTACAAGGTTGGAATCCGAGTGAAGACAGGAGTAGAAGGATGAGAAGAGAGAGCAGGAGATGGACACAGAGTCACCCAGTGAATGGACACAGAAACAGCAAAAATGGGGGGGGGTAAAAATAGATAAAAGTAAATAAATAAATAAATAAATCCTTAAAATTATTTATAGGGGCGGAAGATACAGACTATAGTTGGTAGTAATACTTTGATGATGCTCTTTCATAATTTATTAACATATATTTCACCAAAATGCAGGGTGTTTGTCAGGGGTGGTTGGGAGCCCTGTATGATGTCATGCATGATTGTTTTGTAAGTTCACGATGTTTACTGAACACTTATAGTTTATGTATGTTCATGTATGAATGATATACTTCAATAAATTGTTTTTTAAAAAGTATAGGGAATTCTCTTATAACTCCCACTCAGCCACACATATAATTACCCCTACTATTGCCCTCTTAAATTAGTATGGTACATTTGTTACAGTTGATGAACCAATATTGAAGCAATGCTACTAACCAAAGTATATAGTCTATGGTTTCCACTTTGTGTTGTACAGATCCATAGGACTTGATAAATGAGTATTGTCAGGTGTCCATCATTGAAGTTATTATACATAAGAATCTCACCATGAAATAAGCCAGAGACAAAAGGACAAACATTACATGATTTCACTGATATTAACTAGGGATAGTGAGCAGACTCATAGAGGTAGAGTCTGGAGGATAGTTTGCTAGAAGACACAAGTTTTGAAATTAAAAAAAAAAATAAAAAAAACTAGTGCATTTCTATTGTAGACAGTTTAGAATCAACATAAAAGCAAAAAGAAGTTAATATTACCTACATTTTCAGTATCTCAAGACAACGAAGTTTAACATTTTTTTAATACATTAAAGTTATACACACATATTTTTTATGGGTTCATACTGTACATATATACTTTAGCAAATTTATTGAGATTTAAATTAAATGCCATATAATTCATCCATGTAAATATACAGGCCATTGTTTTTTAGTATATTAACAGGGTTGTGCAACCAACACCAGAATCTAATTTTAGAATATTTTTGGCCCCCTCCTAAAAGAAGCCCTATATACAGTAGCAGTCATTCCATAATCTCCACTTTTACCAGTCCTAAGTAATCATGGTTCTACTTTATTTCTCTATAGAGTTCCTACTCTGGACTTTTCATATAAATGGAATCACATAATATGTATTCCTTGTGACTGCTGCCTTCTTCTTGCCATCATGCTTTCAAGGTTGAGCTGAATTGCATTGTGTGGATTTGCTACATTTTATTGTGCACATCCTAAATGATTTCTAACAGCTTCTTAGATGTGGAATTGTTTATCATATTTTTCAAGTTTGCCCTAAAGAATTGTTGTAGTTTTTTTTTTTTAATTTATTGAAGTAATCACTCTTACATGAACATATATAACAATAAGTATATAGTAATAGTTGTGAACTTACAAAACAAACATACACAATATACAGGGCTCTCATACCTCACCCCACCAACAATACTTTGCATTATTATTTAACATTTTAAGTAATGATTAAAGAGCATCCTCAAAATATTACTACTAACCAAAGTATTTTCCTCCAACCCACACTATTATTATTTTTATATCATTTATACATGAACATATATAAACAATAAGTGTATAGTAAAAGTTCTGAACATACAAAGCATATAAAAACATCATACAGGGGTCCCATACATTAACTCTCTACCAACACCTTGCATTGTCATGAGACATTTGTTACAAGTTATGAAAGTATATGGTCGAACTCTTACTGCTAATTATAGAACTTATCTTACATTTGGTGTATTTTCCCGCAACCCAACTTATTATTTTTTAAATATATATTTATGACAGAAGTTGTAAACTTACAAAACAATCATGCACATATGTAGAATTCCCAAAACAACACCCCTCTATCAGCACAAGACAATGTGGTGGGTTTTTTGTTACAGATTATGAGAAAATATCTTCTGATTATTACCAGCATCATAGTGTACATTTAGCACACATTTTCCATACTCCCCCATTATCAAACAGTACATCTTTGGCATAGATGAAGAATATTACATTATTACCATTTACCAAAGTCCAAGGGTCATTCCAGTTGTATTTTCCCCATGCTTCTACACATTCCCACCACCCCGCAATAGTGATGTACATCTGCTCTGGCTCACAAAGGACACTCTTGTGTCTATACAATCAACCACAATTCTCATTCACTTCTGGGTTTACTGTGCTATTCTGTCTCTAGATTATTCTCTAGCTTTCTGTCAATTGGCATTTCCATCCCTAGACCACCATTTTCAGCAACATCCCCATATATAAACCAGCTGTTACTCACTATAATGTTTTACCATCATCTCTGTACATTGCCACACTTTTACAGCAAAGCTAAATAAAACTTCCAAATACATTAAGCATCAGTAGCCCATCTCAGTCCTCCTCTTATCTCCTTTAAGAATCCACCACCTACCACCAGGTTTTGAACATATTTTCCTACATTTTCTTCTAGAAGCTTTAGGGTTCTTGCTTTTATATTTAGGTTTTTGATTCATTTTGAGTTACTATTTGTATAAGGTATGAGATAGGGGTCCTCTTTCCTTCTTTTGTTATTGATTTCCAGTTTTCTCAGCACCACTTATTGAATGGACTGTTCTGGCTGAGCTGGGTGGGTTTCGCAGGCTAGTCAAAAATCACTGGACCATAATATAATACACCACATAAACAATTGAAAGAAAAAAATTGCATGATCATCTCTATAGATGCAGAAAAAGCATTTGACAAATTCAACACCTTTTCCTGATAAAAACACCACAAGAGATAGGAATAGAACGAAACTTTCTGAACATGATAAAGGGTATATATGAAAAACCCAAAGCTAACATCATATTCAATAGTGAAATCCTAAAAGCATTCCCTCTGAGATTGGGAGCAAGACAAGGATGCCCACTATCACCACTCTTTTTTAACATTGTCTTAGAAGTACCTGCTCAAGCACTGAGGTAAGAAAAAGATATAAAAGGCATCCATATTGGAAAAAAAGAAGTAAAAATTTCATTATTTGCAGATGACATGATCCTATACATAGAAATCCCTGAGAAATCTACAACAAACTTCTAAAACTTATAAAGGAGTTCAGTAACATTGCAGGCTGTAAGGTCAATGCTCAAAAATCAGTAGCAATTCTGTACACCAATAACGAACAATCTGAGGAGGAAATCAAGGAAAAAATACCATTTACAATATTAACCAAAAGAATCAAATACCTAGGAATAAATTTAACTAAAGATGTAAAGGACTTATATACAGAAAACTACAACATGGTTAAAGGAAATCAAAGAACACTTAAATAAATTGAAGAATATTCCCTGTTTATGGATAGGAAGACTAAGCATCATCAATATGACTAACCTACCCAAATTAATCTACATATTTAATGCAATCTCAATAAAAATCAACACTGTATTTTTTAAGGAAATGCTAAAAATAACTACAAACTTTATTTGGAAGGGTAAGTGGTCCTGAATTGCCAAAGACATATTGAAAAAGAAAAATGAAGTTGGAGGTATCACACTACCTGACTTTAAAATATACTACAAAGCTACAGTGGTGAAAACTGCATGACATTGGCACAAGGATAGACACATTAACCAATGGAACTGAATTGAGAGTTTTGATATAAATCCTCACATATACAGTCATCTGGTATTTGACAAGGTCACCAAGCCTACTCAGTTGGGAGAAAATGGCCTCTTAAACAAGTGGTGCATGGAGAACTGGATATCCATATCCAAAAGAATGAGAGAGGATCACCATCTAACACCTTAGACAAAAATCAACTCAAGATGGATCAAAGATCTAAATATAAGAGCCAAGACCATAAAGACCTTGGAAGATCATGTAGGGAAGCATCTACAGGATCCTGTAATAGGAAATGGTTTCATGAACTTTGCACCCAAATATTGTCTTAGAAGTACTTGCTCAAGCACTGAACAGCAAAAGAAAAAATAGATAAATTGGATCTCCTCAAAATTAAAAACGTTTGCCCCTCAAAAGTTGTCATCAAGAAAATAAAAAGGCAGTCTACCCAATGGGAGAAAATATTTGGCAACCATATATCTGATAGGAGCCTAATATCCTGAATATATAAAGAAATCCTAAAACTTGAAAATAAAAAGACTAACAACCCATTTTAAAAATGGGCAAGTGAGCTAAAAACTCACTTCTCCAAGGAAGAAATAAAAATTGCTAAAAAGCACATGAAAAAATGCTTGACATCTCTAGCTATTAGAGAAATGCAAATCAAAACTACATTGAGATGCCATCTTACACCTATTAGAATGGTGGTGATTAAAAAACAGCAGACTATAAGAGTTAAAGAGGATGTGAAGGAATGGAAACCCTCATCCACTGCTGTTGGGATTATGGAATGGTCCAACCACTGTGAATGAGAGTTTGGCAGTTCCTCAAAAAACCAACTTCCATATGATCCCGTGATTCCAATTCTGGGTATATACCCAGAAGAACTGAAAGCAAAGACACGAACAGATATATGCACACCAATGTTCATAGCGGCATCATTCACTATTGCCAAAAGTTGAAATCAACCCAGGTGCCCTTCAACAGATGAATGGATAAACAAAATGTGGTACATACATACAATGAAATATTACTCAGCTGTAAGAAGAAATAAAGTGCTAACACACGGGATAACATGGATGAATTTGGAATACCTTATGTTGAGTGAAGCAAACCAGGCTTTGAAGGATGAACAGTACATGACCTCACTGATATGAATTAAGGAAATTGAGCAGTCTCTGAGAACTATTGTCTGAAAGATAGGTGTACAAGAAAAAGAAAGAGAAGAGAAAGTTCTGAGCCATCACCCATATGGATGTAACCTATGGTAAAGTGATAGAGTGTAGCTGTGTATTGAATGGATAGGACAGGAGGGTAGTGATATATTGGGTTAGGTGGTGCAGGGTTGACAGGTGAGTAGATTGTGAAGGGTGGGTTAGAATACTCAGGATACTGAAGACAGGGATGGGAGATGGACCAGGTGAACACTTGGGATTTGTGGGTATGAGGTGGAAAGTGCAGAGGTGGGAATGTTCTTATGGCATTGTGACAAGGAAGTGTCACTGTTTTAGGGTGTTGGTTGGGGGATATTTGGGGCAGGGCGCATCTGGAGCAGGTTTCTAGGGAGTGTGTGAGTCTTCATCCTGTCATAATGTGTTCTATCAGTAGGTGGAGACCCACACAATGAGAGGGAAGGAGATGGATTCCCATCTTTGGGAGAACCAATTTGTTCAGAATAGAAAGGTGGGCGTCTCTTAAGACCAAGGTCGGTTCCTAATAGTGGAGGACACACCAGTGTGTCATGACCTCTTGTTGCATGTAACTATAAATCTTGTCATCCAATGAGTCAAGCCAGGGGGTCCCCGTGTGCCCCGGGGGGATGGGGAGGGAGGAACAGAATAGATGAAATGGGGGTATTTAGTGGTCAATGCAAAAGTTTTTCATTACCTTATAGTGATGGACGCAGGATATGGTAAATATCATCAAAATTTATAAACATGTATGACCTAAAACCTAAAACATATTGTAAACCATTGACAATGTTTAGTAGCTATGTTTCACTATCTGTATATCAGTTATAATGATGCTACCACACACATACAAAAAGGTTGAAATATGTGTGTGGAAATGGGGAGGAGTTTGGGTATATGAGAGTCTCTTGTGTTCTGTGTGTGACTTTGATGTGACCTAAATATTCTTTGAAAATTGAATGAAAAATAGTGAGACACTGGAAAGTGAGAGGGGGAAAGTGTCACAGTACAGACTGGACACCAGATATTGCAGTGATAAAAGGCCAAATGTCAAAAAAAATTTTTTTCTCATTTTTTTTAATAACCCAAACTTTTAATTTTATTTTATTTTTAGTGTTTTTTTAAAGTTTTCAGGCATTTTATCTCTTACATTTAAACATCATTATTATTTCATTTTCCTATTAATTGTATTTAGCTATTGTATTGGCTTCATTTTTAAAGAAGCTTTGGATCACAGAAGGGTTACAACTGGGGTAGGAGAGGATCATTTGTGGGGGGGTGTCAGGAATGGGTGGTGCATGGGAGGAAGTTCACCTGAACATACATAAAAGATATATACAATTGTTCAAATGCTCATGGGGCATGGACACAGTGTGTGGAGAACCACTCAATAAATGAGAGAATACTGAATTCACATCCTCGAGAGCTCTGCCTTATTCTCCATGGGAGTAGCAACTGTCCCCCAAGTGCAGGCCATGTCTCGCAAAGGAGGATGATCCACTGATGGGCTCTTGTTATTGATGCCTAGCCTTATGAGTCTTTGCTCTTGAAATTGAAACTTGGCTTATTGTTATGAGGGTGCATAAGGTTGCCTCCTGAGAGCCTCCTTGTTGCTCAAATGTGGCCTTCCTTCCAGCTTGGGGCATGATTCTCAGGGATGAGCCTCCCTGGCAATAAGGAATTGCTAACAAGTGCCAATGGTCAATATGATAGGTAAAAGACCTCGAATAAAAGGGGGCAAAGGTAAAGCCAAATGAGATTATATGGCTAAGAGACTTCAAAGTGAGTCAGTAGGTCATCCCAGAGGTAATGCTTATGTTCATCTGAATAGGAGCTCATAGGCTTCCAATGGAATCACCCCAAACAGAGGGGCTCTTGAGGGCTTTGGAGACAACCAGGTCCTATATCAGGGCAGATAGCCCCAGAGTTTCATGCCTTATTAGTGGGTCCTACTTTGGAATCCATGCTCCTGAGAGTGACAGAGTTGGACCCAAATATGTCTTCCCTGCATATGGTCCATGTCTCCCTTTTCAAACGTATATGTGTTGCTGGTGTTTGAAGGTGTACTTCCAGAGACCGGAGTCTTTGTGCTGTCCATATGTCAGCTGGGCCCAGAATCTCGGTGGCGCTGCAACTCCTACTCTACAGCTCAATGGTCTCACCCTGGACACCTGGTGGGGATATGATGATGGACAACAGCCATCCCAGAGAATGGAGAGGGCCTGCAGCTCCAGGCAGGATAATCCTATCCATCTTATCCATGGGATATAAGCCCCCTCACACTTGGAGGTGAAGTGGACATCATCATCTCTGACTCCTCAGGAATGAGGGAGATCAGAAATACTGGGTATTTCTAATCATGGTCAATGCAGCCAGCCAGACCTGTTTCCTAGACATTGAATATCTGGTCTTAATAAGTCCCAGTGTCATAGAGCTGATGTTTCCTTGTGTCTGGAAAGATTGTCAGTGGGTTTTACACCCCACTGCTAGTCTTATGGGGCCTGGAGCCCTGGGAGAGAACTCTGCAGAGACCAGGCAGCCAGGTGGTTGAATTCCTAGCTGTGTGACCTTGAATAAATTTTCACCCCTCTTTGAGCCTCAGTTTCTCTGTAAAATGGTTCCTTGAGGACAGCTCTCTTCTTCCTGTTTCTGGTACCAGTCAAAGTGCCTGGAACCTGGTAGCTTGTCAACAAATATTTGTTAGTCTAATTCTGAATTAACTTAAGTAGTGGACCAGTATTTTAATGAGAAACATGTTTCTGGTAAGTATGAGTGAAAACTCTGAACTCTCCCAGGACCCCTTGCTGAGCCCTGCAAACACCTTTTACTTCTAAAATTCACAGAAATGGAAGCTGAAGTCCTAAGAGATGGAAACTTCTGCCTCCCCACATTTTCAGATGGGAGGTCTGAGGCCTAGAAAATGGGAAGAACTTGCCCAAACTCCTTTTGTGCGTTGCTATCCGTTCTGGGGCTGGAACTCCTGTCTCTATTCCCAAGTCCACTGTGTTTTCCCTGACACGCCATTAGGCAATGAGATGACCTTGAATAGAGGAAGCCAAGTATTGGGGAGCCTTCCTGAGGGAGGGTGGGAAGTTGCCACTGTCTTGTCTGACTTGTGGCTTGGTTGGGTGATGTGAGGTAATGCTGGGCTAGTTGGTTGGGGGCAGGGTTTGTGGGCTATTGGAACATGGTCATTAGGGAAGAGAGGCACTGCCATCAGTGAGATCAGCTGCTGTCCACCCTGGTCCCTTTGGGTAGGGAGCCCTCGGGCCATTCAAAACCTCCTCCAACTTTGCTGTGTCATTAGTGGGCTGGTTACCTTAGGTCTTTCAGAGATTTTGAGGTCACTGGGTTGATTACAGGATAAGCCCATCCTTGACCCTCATGGAATAAGGGACTCACCACCACAACAGCCACTGCTTGTTACCCTCTCATACCATCCTGCCTGCACACAGCTGTGCATATGCTGCTCCTTTGTGTCAGCCTCCTCTGCAGTCTGTGCGGTGGAGGGAGCCTCCTGGTGTTTCAGTCCCCCCAGGTTTCATAATAGCAGGACTCATTTGGATTCACCTAGTAGCTGCAAATAGATATTTAGTAACTCTAGAGTACTGAATATCTTTCCTAGTTTTATGTAAAATGCTCCAAGACTTCCTCCTCATTAAAGGAGTCTTTGAGACATGGATGGTGGGAACCAAGCCCAGCCCACCTGCCCAGGAATCAGTAGCAGCAATTTAGGGTTTTCACAGTGCAGGCTGGAAATATCTCTTCAGGGCCCTCCTCCTCCAGTTATGACTGACAATGATTTCTGGATCACATGAGGACTGCACTCAGGCCCTTTGTGGGATTGTCTTTATGATTCCCACTCAGACCTGTCCTTGGTTCCCCTTTGCATGGGGCTTTACAGAGTGTAGTGATGAAAGTGTTTCTGTGTAGGGTAAAATTCTGTCTCTGTTGTCTCTCCTAAACATTTTGAAGTTAGGAAAATCTGTCTTTAGAATTTCTGCTTCCTACTCTTTAATTCAACCCATCATATTTCAATTTCTCCAGAACCTAGTCAAAGAGTGGGTGGATCCCTGGCCTGCTGTGGTGCAGATATCAGATGGGTGGTAACAGGTGGGCACTGCATACCGTTGGGCACCACCTTCTTCAATGGCCAACCTGCTTTCCTGGGAGCTATGAGAGAGGGGGCCAGGGGCCTGCACCTTAGGGTAGGAGAATGGTTTCTACTCCAGGAAGTGGACGCGGCCACCCACACTCCAGAGGTCCTGGCTGGGCACAGAGTTCTGGGGGTGGGGTCTGCATGTGGGTGGTGCTGGAGGCTGCCCCACATCTTCCTCCCATGATGCTCAGCTCCAGGCTGTAGGCCTTGGCAGTAGGTGGTATCCAGGCTTCAGCAGCCAGGAATTTGGCGATGGCTGCGGCTCCTCAGGTGCTAGGTCACCTTGAGCTCTGTATGCACTGGGGATGTTTGTGGGAGGTGTTAGCCCTGTGCATGAAGAGGGAACAGGCTCTTCTGCTGAGTTTCTTATACTGTATTACACTGAACCTCCTTGCAGCTGGAGTGGGAGGTGTTGTATTTGTCTGTCGTAGACCTGAGGGGGGCTCCAGATCACCGATTTGTAAATTAACCTAAGTCCATGAACTGGGTTACAATTCAGCTGTTAAACAGATTGATGAGCTCCAGGATGACTGTGTGTTCCCATTTGTCCAGGGCAGTCCTGGTTTATGTTTGTTGTCCTACCTTTTCATGTCACCCCCTTTCACTAAGAGTATCCTGATGTGACTTTATGTTATATGATCACACAAATAAGTCTATTATAGAAAATCTTTAAGAAAGGTTGAATTAATGACTGAATAAGTTAATAATTTAAGTTAAAAAATGTACAAAAATAGTCTGTACAATTAGACACAGGCATATAAACTTGAACCCGGATGGGCTCTCCATGCAAGAAGATGTGAGAAATTGGTCAGTGGGTGTCTGGGAGGGGGTAGAACTGAGGGAAGAGGGGCTGGATGGGAGGGAGTCTCACTTTTCATTGTGTAACTCTTTCAACATTTGATTTTTATTGAAATTAGCATGTGTTTTTTACCCACAAAATATATAATAATAATAAAGATTCTGGGAAGGGGTCATGACAGGTGTTTGGCGTATGGCCTGTTATGTGAATTTTCCTTCCAGGTGGCTCCTAGTCAACTGGACATTCCCGGACAATGGGACAAAATTTTGGTTTTACATTCATGAGATATATTTGTATGTAATTTTCCATTCTTTTAATTTCTTTATCTGGTTTTGGTATTAGGAAAATGTTGGCCTCATAGAGTAAGTTGGGAAATGTTCCTTTTACTTTGTTTTCTGAAAGAGATTGTGGAGAATTGGTTTAATTTTTCCTTAAAAGTTTGTTAGAAATTGGCAGTGAATGATCTGACCATTCCTTTATTTTTTGGAATATTATTAATTATTGGTTCTAAAATTTTAATCGCTATAGGACTCTTCAGATTATCTATTTGATCTTGTGGGAGTTTTGAGAGTTTGCATCACTCAAGGAGTTTTGGGCCATTACATATTAATTAACAAATTATTGGACTTAGGGTCATTCATAGCCTTTGATTATCCTTTTACTGTCTGTGGAACCAGTAGTATTGACCCCTCTTCCATTCCTGGTATTGGTATTTTGTATCTTCACTATTTTATGTCTGGTTAACCTAACTAGAGATTTATCAGTTTCATTAATCTTTCAAAGTAGAAGCTGATGCTTTAGTTTGGACATAATTATTTTTTCTAAGTATTAATGTGCAGGAGTGCACTTGCTTGGTTGTATGATAAGTATATATTTAGTTTTATAAGAGACTGCTAACTAGTTTTCAGAGTCACTATAACATTTTCCGTTCCTCAAGCAACGTATGAGAGACTCAGTTTCTCCACATTCTCACCAGCATTTGGTATAGTTACTTTATACTTTAGTTCTTTTAATAGTGTGTAGTTATAGCTCATAATGGTGTAGTTAAAATTTCCTGATGGCTATTATATCAAGTATCTCTTCGTGTACTTATTTCCCATCCACATATGTACTATGGTGAAATGCTTGTTCATATATTTTGCCCATTTTCAAAAAGAATTGTTTATATATATTTGAGTTTTGTGAATTTTGGAGTTTCTTTTTACATATTCTAGGTACTGTTCTCTCTCTCTCTCTCTCTCTCTCTCTCTCTCTCTCTCTCTCTCTCTCTCTCTCTCTCTCTGTGTGTGTGTGTGTGTGTGTGTTAACAGGGCCAGGGATATTTAACCCATGAACTCTTAAGTGGGAAGCCTATGCTCAACCACTGAGCCACATCTACTCCCTGAGTTGTTTTTTCCATTTGTTTGCTTGTTTATTTTTTCAGGAAGCAATGGAAATCAAACGCCTAACCTCCCATGTGAGAAGCAGGCACTCAACCATGTGTGCCTCATCCACTACTGATATCTATATTGTAGATATCTGTTTTTCCTTATCATAGTAGAGGTTTGCAAATACTTTGCCCTGTCTTTATTTTGCCTTTAGAGTTTGTCTTTTGCAGATCATGTTGTCCATCATCATGATGGACAACAACCATCCCAAGGAATAGAGACAGCCTGCAACTGCAAGCAAGAGAGTCCCTTTAATTTGCCCCCTGGGATTTAAGGCCCCTCTTAATTAGAGGTGTAGTGGGAATCACCATCCCAGAATCCTCAGGTTTGGGCAATGAACAAAGGACTAGAACAGACTTATTTGTATTCTAGTATAGATGTGATTCTAGCAATGGAAGACCTTTTATCATTGATGTGAAGGCAGTGGCCACTGGAGGTTCAGAGAGGAGAGAGAGGGAAAACATGTAATATAGGGACTTTTCAGGATTTGGGAATTATCCTGAATGACTTTGCAATAACAGATACAAGCCATTACATAACTTTCCATAACATAATATTACATGGGAGAAAGTGTAAACTACAATGTAAAGTATAATCCATGATTAGTGGCAATGCTCCAAAATATGTTCATCATTTGTAGCAAATGTACCACACTAATGAAGGATGTTATTAATGTGGGAAAATATGGGACATGTTGGGACATTACATTTATATAATCTAAGTATCTTTTTTTATAAAATTAAAATCTATTTTTAAAAAAATAAATCCTAAAGAAAAATGAGTGCTATTAGCATAAGTGGGAAAATAATATACAAGCTACAAATAAATCATTTTATCATCCTATTGTGTATGCAAGTTTGACATTTAGATTCTATTGAAACAAAATACATTTTTAAACATATTAGTCAAGGACAGAATAGATAGGTATACATGCAAATTGAAATGCAAAATTTTGGAGCATTTGCTCACACTATAAACAAAAGTGATTTCTAATAGATGACAAAAAACATAATTGACTGTGTGTGATATGTGTATAGGTATGTGTATTATTAAAAAGATTTAAAATATAAAGCCTTCTCACATCACAGAACCTAAATTTTTGACATGCTAAAAGTTCACAGAATGTAAAGTAAATGAAAAATCATGGAAATATTTTGAATGGTAATAATGGAATCCATAAGGAATCTAGATATATGATATTAATAATGGCATAATACCTAAATTTGCTGGAAAAAAGCTCTCCTGCAGTAGGAAATGTAACTATGCAGTTTACAGAATATAATTTAAAATTACTAAATTCATAATGCACTCATGCTTACTGCTGGTCAGGGAAATGCTAGAAATAGTAATAATGATCCATTGTATAAAAGCAAATTAAATAAATAAATATCATTTCCATCTGTGAAGTTCAAAAGTGTGTGCTTTGCATATACTGCTGATGAAAACTATATTTTCACCTTCATGGTAGTAATTTGACTGTATATCTAAAATTAAAATTCATAATTTTGGATGTAATAACATAATTCCAGGATATTTATTCCCTAATTTAATGTGATTTTATTTTTGATGGTAGTGTTTCTTTCTTATACAAGGTTTCCTTTTGATTTCACCTAATGATAAATTTCTATGAAAATTTCAAAGAAAATTGTTACCCCATCCCAGAATTCCCTAATGTTAACATTACATAACCATGATACATTTTTCCTAAATAAGAAATTAACACTGGGATATTTGTATATATGAAACTGCATATATTATCATTGAATCATTTTCCATTAATAGCCTTTTTAAAATTATATTCTATTAATGCAGTTGAAGGTTTACAGAAAAAATCACGTAAATAATATATAGTTCCTATATATCCCCACACACATGCCATTTTCCCCATTATTAATATTTTGCATTTGAGTGATGACTTTCTTACAAATGGTGAAACAATATTATAATAAATAAAGTATTAGCTATAGTCCATAGTTAATATATATATGTTCGTTTTTATTACAAAATTTCCAATTTATCCATTTTCAATTATTTAATTCAATGGTGTTAATTACCTTCCCAATATATTACTATCAACACCATACATTATGAAAATTTTCCATTTCCCTAAACACAAATTCCATTAAAATTAAGCATCAACTTCTCATTTCCCACCCCACCCAGCCCCTGGTAATCTGTATTCTAGTTTCTAATTTTGAGAATTATTTCATATAACAAAGACTATAACATATTTTTTATTTTTTTGTCTTGACTATTTTACACAATATGATCTCTTTAAGCTTTATCCATGTTGGAGCATGTATCAGAACTTCAATCCTTTCTAAAGCCCAGTAATATTCCACTATATGTGAATATCACATTGTGATTACCAATTCATCTGTTGAATGGCATATAGCTTGTTTCAACCTTTGGCAATTGTGAATAATTCCATAGGTACATAAGTGTGCAACTATCTGGGTCTCTGTTTTTAATTCTATTATGTAATTACCTAAAGGGGGGTTCTAGTTCATATCAACAAGATTCTTTTTGTTATACAAAGATCCAAAATAGGACACCACAATAAAATTAGCTATCATATTTCCTAATCACTTTTGCCTGTGAAAGTTTGCATATTATGCTGTTTTTCAGTGGACTATTCTATAAATGGCAATTGGATCAAGGATGATGAAAACTCTGTTCATATTATCCATATCTGCCATTATTAGCTTCCTAGTTATTGAAAAATTGCAGAATGGAATGCTGATCTTTCCAACAATAATGTGCACTTGTCTATTTCAATTATCAGTGCCATCAGTTGGGATTTGGAGAATTGATCCTTCAGGGTTATGCAATATCAATCTTTATTACTTATAATCTTCATTTGATGAACTCTCCTTTGTCCTAAAGTTATATTGAGACTCCAACTTTCTTTTGGTCTGTGTTTTCTTGGTATATATTTATCCAAATCTAACTTTTTACCCTTTGAAAAGTTAAATTTAAAGTGGCTTTCTTGAAAACAACATGTAGTTAGAAAAATTGATTCACCAGAGAATTTTTTTTTTAATTTTCAGTTTATCTGGCTGTCTTGTAGTTGTTATAAGAATAAGGGAAAACTTTTCTCAGATTTCTCTGTAATCAAGCTGAGCAGTACCTTTTTCTGTATAAGCTGAAAACTGGAAGCATTCCAAGTTTCTATTGGTGAATATATATACACACTATGCTATAAGTAAATGGAAAACCAATAAGCATCAAAATCAATGAATGCCTGAT